>JACXGM010000550.1:0-70161 GCA_016801145.1 Umbra pygmaea
GGATCCAGTATCCTATCTTAATATATAGCTTTGTAGGGTTCTTTCAAAGAGGATGTAGAAAAATAAAAACAGAAAATAATTATGCATTTTCTTTATTTCATCCTGTGCCATATTCACTGTGTATATTTGTTTGAAATGAATTTTACATATCCAAAAATGTCAAGGTCTTTTCTTTAAAAAAACATCAACCATATGTTTGGTCCAGTGTAACAAGAGTTTAACTTTGGGTATGTTTTTTTAGGCAGAATTTGACAATTAGGGGGCGAGGCTTAAGAGGTTAAGACTGGTTGGTTATATAGCAGAGTATTATCAAAATGAATGGGATGGTTTGTGAGTTGCACATGGATGGACTGTCTCATGTTTTGCTGACTTTGAGGTTTTTTATTCCATGTTCTTTATCTTTCTCCTGACATCTTTTAAGTTACTTGCATTACGTTACTTGCATTACGTTACTTGCATTACGTTACTTGCATTACGTTACTTGCATTACGTTACTTGCATTACGTTACTTGCATTACGTTACTTGCATTACGTTACTTGCATTACGTTACTTGCATTACGTTACTTGCATTACGTTACTTGCATTACGTTACTTGCATTATGTTACTTGCATTAAGTTACTTGCATTAAGTTACTTGCATTAAGTTACTTGCATTACCTTTGGGCCAGGCTGCTCCTAGAGTTGACCTTCAACTTCTTGGTAGATATTAGGGGTGGTACGGTTCACAAATCCCACGGTTTGGTTCGTATCACTGTTTTAGGGTCACGGTTTTCGGTTCTGTACGGTTCTTGATGTTATGTTTTTCTTTTAAGCTTAACACTCCAGAATTATATTTCAGCATATGATATATAGCTTAATTATCCACAATTTAGATTACAGTATTAAAAAATAGTTGTCATGTAATCATGCACAAACGGAATTTGACTTGACTTTAAGCACATTTTTGGGACCATCTCTGAGGAAAGCTTGGTGAGATTTTGATACAGCAAGAGGGAAGATGTTGATGATTTCAACAAGCTTTTCATTTATTTGGCAAAAGAAAATTAGTTGGTATTGGCATTTACAGGAAATTATGTGCCTTTTTAGCACAAGAAGATTGAAATATTACAGAATAACAATTGAAATAACTTGCATTTATGATCTGCAGCACTCCACACTCCACTGTTGAGGATCGGCCGGCTGACTTTAAAATGACCTTTGTCGATCTGAAATGAAGACAGATTCAGCAACTGTATGGCCTATTTCTCGCTTAAAATGTTTTCAGAAACACATTTTGGTGAACTATTTTAGTACCACCCCTAGTAGATATAGGTTATTCAGATGGATATACTGTATGGTAAGGTAAGGGTGTGATTAGTGATATAGCACACTATTTTCACAATAGGTTGTTGTAAACATACTGATATTGACAGGTGAATTTACTCTGAAGGATAGCTCCTGCCACATCAATAGCTAATGCATGCTTTATTACTTTTGCAAATGTTCACACATATCATTGTCTTTTTTATACTCTTTAGTTGGCTGGGTCTCCCGGAATTCAAAAAGGGAAAGGCACTGGTTAATGTTTGTATGTAAGGCTGTCTTGCAATGTCACTTTGTTTTTGGAAGACCAGTAATTTTCAGACTTACTCACATGATCTGATACATTAAGATTTCACTGTAAACTGTTTGCTCTTTATTAGGACAACAACTTGGTGTATCTGACTGATGTCCATCAGACCTGCAGTTCAATCCCCCAATCACCATGGTGTAAGCTCTGCCATGATATCTGTGAGCAGAACGGAGTCTAATTGCTCTCAGGTCGTTGCTGCAAATAAAAATGATTTCTTGGTCAACCTGTCTGTTATTTTGTTATGTTATTTTTTCATTTCTTGCTGTATTTCTTTTACATATTGATGCTGTTTTATTCAGTTGTATTGTTGTTATACAAGGTTATACTGTATTTCATGTCTATTTGTAGGCGCAAATATTCACACTGTAGAGCCCTGCAATGATATTAGGAATCAAAATACTGGCATTGAGCTATGTATGTTTAAAACCTATTTCGACTAAACATTGATTGTTTTGCAAAGAAAACACAAGGTTGTTCGACCTTGTCAAGCTTACATCTATCATTTGCTTGACTGATTGTTAGTGGAGAAGAAAGATCTGCTGATTTTGGTTGATTCTGGTAATTTCCTGCTCCAGTTAGCTCAATTGACAGATTGTAAATCAGCTGTGTAAAGAGTCTTTATATAGCTTATAGCCAATAAAGAGGAAAAGGATGGAGTGAGTGAGAGCCTGGATACAGGCGATGATAAAACCTGGACTGATCTGTCTCCAACGTGCTTTTCACTAAAATCTGGAAAGAGGCACACTATTCAAAACGAGACGCCATTAGTCTGTTTTGAAATTCGGGAGCAGCCAGACCCACGTAATGCTTTCGTCCCATCAGCTGCCGTGTGTTGCGTTTGTCACACTCATCCTGCTTGTCATTTGTGGTCAGTGTTTTAACATAGGTGTTGAAAGAGTTCACAATGGCAGTAAGTGGTTTGTGCACATTAGCAGTGTACCGGCGAAACATGCGACGCACACACGCACCGAACCGAGACAAGCGAACCAAACGGTTCTGATGTTTTTTCATGAACCGTGCCACCCCTAATGTGTACTGGTAAACAACTTTGCCTTAATTGGACAAGCACTAATAAACTTTACACCCGGCTCAGCCAGAAGAGAATTGGCCACCACACTGAGTCTGGATCCTCTCTAGGTTTCTTCCTGGGAAGCAAATTACTGGAGTTTTTCCTAACCACTGTACTTTAATTCTGCATTGTTGCTTGCTCTTTGGGGTTCTAGGCTGGGAGTCTGAAAAGTACCTTGTGACAAGTGCTGATGTACAAAGTGCTTTATATAATACATTTGATTGATTGATTGATTGATTGATTGATGTAATGGTTCACACATTGGTAACCATAATGGTTGAATAAAAAAACCTCTGACTCAGTAGAACTGAGTAATTCTATCTATCTCTCTCTCTCTCTCTGTCTCTTTGATTAAACACACCAAATTTCTTTTCTCTTCTCCTCCAAGTATAATTTATATCATTCTGGGAACAAAATCAAAGGCATGACGCAAGTAATGCAATTACAGGTGAGAGGGGAGAATTGGAGCTTAAGAGAAATCTGAGAGGGGGAAACGATGCCTCCTTCACCATTGTATGTAGCAGTCTGAACAAGCTCTCTGTAATGGAGGGGATGGAATCATCTGTTTATTTGTTTATTTTGTCAGATTACATGTGCCTCCTCTGCTGATGACTAATTAATTTTCAAGTAGATGGAAATCCTGACAATCAATCTCTCCGAACTGACATTTTACCTTGATTGGCAATTACACACCATTGTTCACAGCAACCGATTGCTCCAAAAATGATATTATAAAGTGGTGACTCAGTCGCTGCTTTCCCTGTGGCTATGAAAATTGTGCCTTTCACCTGTTTTGAGATGTTATGTTTAAAAGGCTTTTGAATTTCTAATGTTAATGCATTGTGCAACCACATTTAGAGCTTTTTGTCAACAGTTTGGATGTTTGACAAATCATTATCTACCCCGATTGTTGTGTTATTCCCTGAAGCAAACTGACCTGCTTCTTGTAATCTGCAATGGCTTGTCAATTCACTGACATGGTGCCTGTTTTGTTCACATCTCCAGCTCCCATTTTATTAACAGAGAGACAGATACACAGACGGGCAAGGAGAGACCTTGAGCAAGAAAAGGAGATTGGAAGTGACAGTCTCATCACCTATGGAAATGACCTAATTATCAAGAACACAAATACATCAGCACAACAGCGACAGAGTTACATTGCTGCTTTGAAAAATTGGATTAATTACATTTAACATGCATAAAAATACTACAAACAATATATATTCATATGACTTTGTACAATAAACCATATTCATCTCCTGAATAATTGGCATCTGGTCTTAGACCATTGACTTTGTTTTTATGTTGACAAACCCTTCCTACTCACGCATACTGTACTGATTATGCATACTTTTAAAACAAGTCCTTTAGACTATATAGACTAAGCCACTTGCTTTTCAACCTGTTGAAATGGCAAACTTCATTTTGGACGTGGGTTTATGAGAGAAACTCATGCAGACTTAGTCTATTCATATTTCAAGGATGATAGACAGTGATTCTAGCAGTCATCCAGTGGCAGCATACAGTACAGGCTGGTAGTGTTCAGCTGTTGACTGGTGTACTCAGTTTTTTAGATAACTCAGGTGATATGCCAGAATGATAGTCAGGTGTTTGAGGTTGGGTTACAGCACAGCTTGTCTGTCCTACGCAGTAAAGTGAAACGTGACTCTTATCATCCTGTCCTAGTATGAAGTAGGTAGCAAAAATCCCAAATTTGTTCCCATCACATCAAATGACAGATTTCCACTGGTCTAATGTCAAATGCTTGTTTCTTGGCCAAAGCAAGTCTATTCCTATTGTACTCCTTCAGTGGTGTTTTTTTTGCAGCAATTTGACTATGAAGTCTGATTCTCACCATCTCCTCTGAATAGTTGATTTTGAGATGCGTCTGAGAGGCGTCTGTTACTCTGTGTAGCATTTATTTGGGCTGCGATCTGAGGTGCCGTTAATTGCCAATTTCTAAGGCTGCTAACTTTAATATACTTATCCTCTGCAGCAGAGGTAACAGTGTCTTCTTTTCCTGGTTCATCATGGCTTGATGGTTTTAACAACTGCACTTCAAAGTTCTTGAAATGTTCCTGATTGACTGACCTTCATGCCCCATTTTTCTCCCCTCTCAATTCCCACTCACCCTGCCTTGTCACAGAGCCACCGATTCTTTTCGTACCGCTCATCCTACACTGAATCGTTTAGTCAGATCATGTACGGGATGAGTACGCTCGCCAACTATACTTGCGTGTTTGAATTGACAGGAGCCCAATCCGCACACAAGGAGTCGCTGGAGAGCGACGTGGCAATTCAAATGATTCGGCTTATCTATACCAAACCCCGGGCAGCGCTATGCCAATTTGTGCCACCTTGTTTTGGAGGTCCGGGGAAAGGCGTAGAACCCATTGTCAAGCCATTGTCGAACCACTGACTATCATGATGTAGACTGTCCTGCAATGCAGCCAGAAACTTAGCCCACTATGCCATGCAGCCCTATTTGAGATGTTCTTGATGCAATATTGCCTACTAAAGTTCAGACATAATATTGGTGTTTTACCAAATAGGGCTATCTTCTGTTTATAACATTCTGTCACAACACAAATCAAATGCAATAAGGAAATAAATTCCACTAATAACCTTTTAACAAGGCACACCAGTTAATTGAAATGCATTTCATGTGACAACCTCATGAAGCTGGTTGAGAGAATGCCAAGAGTGTGCTAAGCTGACATCAAGTTAAAGGGTGGCTACTTTAAAAAATCTGAAATCTAAAATGTATATATAGCTAGTTAGGCTTCTTATTTTGAAAACCAATTTACAGCTACGACTGTAGATATCAATCTATGAATTTGATCAAACAGGTACTGCAGTTTGGGATAGTCATTTTGTCCTGAGTGAATTTAATTGCATTTCATTTTCATTCTGAGGATTTGTTCGTGTGTCGTCTGGCCTCAGGGGAAGTAGTGATGGGTTCTCAGGGATGGCAGAGAATGACTGAAGTATATCAAGCATGTCAAGTCTGCATTGTTCATGAGTTTCAGATAAAACAGGTATAAAAAAGTATTAATGTAGGTAATGTGAATGACAGTCTGTCACATTAAAATGGCTGTCAACAGATTTTAACACCTTGGATAGCGTCCAGGTATGGCAGTCAGCCAGTACCCAACCCCCCAATGACTTCCAGGGGCTGGATTTTCAGCAGATAGCAAATCTTCTTCATTTTTATATCCACCTCAATGCAATAGCCTCGTATCCTCCCGGCAGTTAGTGTTTCCCAGAGGACACATGGGGTGCTTCATTAGACCCCTTACCGGCCATCTTCAGCTCCAGTCTGACCTAATGATTTTCTACACAGCACAGCCACGGATTAGAGCTCTAAAGCTCTTCATCCTTATTTTCCTTTCCTTCCTCGGGAGAGAAGATGTAGTCAAAGGCATAGTAGCGTGCCACCTTGCTTTCATATGTATTGATAGTATGAGAACATGAAAAGGACATTGCCGACGCTAGCAGTGAATTGATGTTCATTCACACAACACAGGCCGGAAAGTAATGCTTTTCGATGTAGGACTTAAAGCTCGTCTTATGGAGATAGACTCAGTTAATCCACATGTAATTTACAGCTAGAAAGTAAGTGGTGTTTACTGTGTAAATCAGCATTTGATAGGGTGACGGTGGTTCCAGTCTGATTAAAAACAGAGATAAATCTTCCATCAAACACTCCTAGATATATACCCTCTGTGCATAGTGTTGAACCAGTCAGTGCACCTTTAGCAATTATGTCTGTCAGTGATTAATGGTAATGTATGTAAACAAAAGAAAGGTACAACCTTGCAACCCTCTGCTACCTTGGAATCGAACATGTACATCAGACATTGACAACATGTTATTAAGATGCGAGTCCTTTTGGATACATCACCCCTAGACCTTATCTCCAAGAGGTAAGTCCTTTTGGATACATTACCCCTAGACCATATCTCCAAGAGGTGAGTCCTTTTGGATACATTACCTCAGGACCTTATCTCCAAGGGGTCTGAATGAGGAATTGGACCTAAAACCCTTTCTTTGAATTGCTATTCTCTATTGGTTATTTGCTAATTATTCATTCCGCAACAACTTTCCACATCATATTCATAATGTTCCTTCTCCCAACCCACACACCACATAATGACACAAACATTATTACTTTTTTTAAGATGTCGTCTTTATTGTTATAATGTTTTTATTTATTTTGGATAAAGATTCTGCAAATTTCTTCTTGTTTACATACGTTATCATTAATCATTGACACACATACTTGTTAAAGGTGCACTGATTGGTTGAAAACTCTTAGGTACAGAGGGTATATATCTAGGAGTGTTTGGTGGGAGATCTCTGACCTGACCAAGATCCTCGTCTTCTGTTTATTTGTGTGTTTATCCGTGTAATAATATTACACAGGAGCATGAGTTGCAGACCGATTTGCAGACTTTTGCCTTGTTTTTATAGTTAGATCTTTCTGTTCTTCACCTATGCAATTGGATGTGCAATATATTTAACATACTATGTATAACATAATGACACATGTTATATGATGAAGAATATTCTTACATTTCCCAGAAACGTTTCGGTGCTCAGTGAGCTAGGGTCAGTCACAGTGCACCGCTCCTAGAGCACATTTCATTATCAAGGCTTCTCCGCGTACATGATGTGTATAATTTAAAGTCATTATGTGAGTGGTGATAAACACTCACAAAAAAAACAGCATCGAAGTGCAGGCCTTTAAAACGAAGCACAGACCGGTTATCATTGCGCATGTTTCATTGACACATTTGCTGTTGCGCTAATGTCAGTCCCCAGAACAGTAAAGGCTGACCAGAATCCAGGCTAACCAAAATACACTTGGGCCTAAAGACCTAGGAGGCCAGCCCTGGTTTTAGAAACAGTAAACATTTGCAGATTCATAGAAAAACTCAATGGTAATAGCTGATTTGATCATTCAAACTGTTCTTGATTATAGTAGTTCAAGGGTGCATGAAGGTTAATCAGAAGCTGTAATTGCCCGTTAGACCACCTGTTGAGCAGTCTTTTCTGTTTGATTGGATGCAGATAGATATTCAAGTCAATGGGCTTATGGGGATTCTGCTTTACGTTATGTTTACCACGTGTCCCTCAAATTAGTTTGACATTGTCATTTTCACAGCAAATTATTAGCAATTTTCAAGTTGAAGACCACAATTACTTCTCTGCCATATTATTATTTTTATTATTATTATTCACGCTCATGAGGAATGGTATTAGTAAGTAATAATGTAGTCTAAGACTGTACTCTAATGCTATTAATGTACAGTTTAGAGTGTATTTTGAATTGTAAAACTCCAGTTAATCCAAGCATTTAACTAGCACATGGTACTGTACCGGTACATGCACTGCATACTAACTGTTACAGATAACTGTTGGCAGAAATACAGAAACAGGCAGAGAATATGGCATGCCTTTAGAAGCTTATTAAAAGTTGAAATAGAAAAAGAAAAAATTCATTATGTCAGAGTTCCGTCATTACACTTATTTTCAGGATTCGTTTCAATAGCTGGTGGTAGCTGTTGCGATTAAAAAGGAAGGCCTCCAACTGATGCACATTGATTGGATGCTGGTTGCTCATAAACCCGTGTCAGCCTATACTCAGCCAGCCATGGCAAATCTCAGCTGCCACAGTTCCCACATCAAAACCATAACAACCGCTAACACAAAATCAATCATTTAATTGTTTTGTGGTCCCCCGTATCGAGTCATTCTGAAATAGTTTTTTTTGCTGGTTTTGAGCTCCAGGAGATGGGTTTCCGAGTGTGTAAGGGAGTAAACTGTCCCACTTTGAGGGGAATAGAACAGCGTCTTGCTCTATTTTGGATGGTCTATGTTCCATGTTCAGGTGCTTCAGCTATGTTGGAACATACTGTATAAATGATATGGTTTTAAAATGGAAAGCCACTCAAAAATACTTATTTCTAAGATTAGATGCACAGATACACAGGACACTTATACTTGTGCATTATCCTGCAGCATCTTAGCATTGAATTTGCTCAAGTGTGTTGCTTGTAACACTGCTTCGTTTGCCTAATAGAATAAGGTGACTAATGTCATGTAAAGAGACATGTATATGCTAACATCCTTTTTCTTAGAATTACTATACAGCATTAGCCTAGGACATTCAAACAGTGCCTCAAACACTAGTTCAAAACTTAGTCAAATACTTTTTCTTTTAATCATGACCTAAACCATTGTATGTCACATATAACCAGGTTCCTTGGTTCAATCTTAATATTTGATCTACAAATCTTCTTCTTTCCCTCTGCTGTACTAAAGCTAGCAATGGGTCACCAACATATGCAAAACAATACATTTTGAACAATATTATCCAACAGTATAATATCATCATTTAATTTGAAGGTTTATTATTTTATCAATGTTACCGATGACCTGATAGTACGATCCATGATCTTAAGCATGATAAGTTTACAATAATTATTTCTGGTGCTTAGGCTGACTTCTTGATCTACATGCCATGATAAAAATAATAATAAATAGTTATTGAACAATACCACCTAAATACAGTTCAGGGCCCGTATTTATCAAGCTTCTTAAAATTACTTTTAAAAACACTGCTAAGACTTGACTTAAGAGTAAGAAAATTCTTGGCTCAAAGCTGCGCTTAAAAGTTAGTTATCAAACATCTCAGTCCTACTTTTAGTGAAGTGTAGTGTCAGTCTTAGAGCTGATTCACGACCCTTTGCTGTGCCGCAAACGGGATTTTGGATGACGACATAGGCAAGATCCAATCACTGAATAGATGTACTTGTTTAAGAATATTCTCAGATAAATTCACATTCAATGGTGACATTCATAAGAGGAGTTGACATTCAACAAACATTTGACAATAAAGAATTTTCAAGAGAATCCATTATGATATACACATTGTAAATTGAAGATCAAAAAAGATTTCCAACACGTTTTCCACTATTTCTCAAATAAATATTTCAAACGAGTGTGCTGTTAACTGACCTGCCTATATATAGCCTAGAGTTAATGATGTAATCATAGCCACCATGGATTCCAAAAGATAACCGAACTGGAGAGAATAAAAAACACTGCTTGCTGTAGTTGAATTTCTGAGTGGAGAATATGGAATCTGCGCTTCCACTGGCCAATCCCTCTCCACCACACTTCGTGTGATATGATGTGCCCTGTGAAGGGATATATTATATATTGCCTATATTAGGATCCAGTGTTCTATTAATAAACTATGAAACAATTGTGAATAAATAGCTTACAAAAAGGCTACCTGTTGTAGTTCATTTGGGCTTCTGTCAATGGCATATGGAAAGGGGTGAGCAGCCACGAACGGGTATCCTCTGTCGGCAGAAAGTGCCTTTCAAACAGCTGCTTCGGGCCACTTTCATTCAATATCGCGCGTCATGGATAGACCCAGGCCATTTGGGTACCACATCGAAAATGTTGTAGTCTGCATCAAACTCAACTTGTGCGTTGATGCTGTGGTACCTCTTCTTATTCATATAAACATTCTCGTTGACGATGGGAGCAATGATCTTTATATAAGTGCCATCCATTGCGCCTACTATTCTTGGGAAGCCGGCTATTTGCATGAATTGTGTTTGCTGTTGGATTATGCGGGGTGTTGTTGGGAAGTCAGTGAAACACGTGACAATGTGTTAAGCTGTAAGTGCAATAATTGTTTACATTACAATTCGGCTTATTGATGGTTGTGATGGGCCAAAACATCAGCATTGCGTTGCAAACAAAGCATAATCACCACCTTCAATTAATCTAAAAATGAATTGCTGCATAAATGTCACTGGTGAAATGACGTTCCTCACTCAGTCGCTGACGAAGATGATGCCTGCTCTGTCCAAACAATACCGTTTTTAATTCATTAAGTGGCGTCAAACAATTAGAAAAACATTCTTCCTCTCCTAAAAGATTTGCGCACGTCTCTGTCTACGCCATCACAAGCCCCTACTGGCAACTCTTAACCATTCGAGAGACCTCTCGAGCGGTCTTAAATAGCTGGGAGAGTAAGAGTGATTCTTAGCTTTGAGAAATTTGATAACTTGCTTTTACACTTAAGTTTGAGAGTAGGAGTACATTTTGTCAATTCTCAGCACTTAAGACTAAAATGGCACTTTGAGAAGCTTGATAAATACGGGCCCTGGTCAACATTATTGACACCCTTGAATATTTTGTATGTCATGTACAATATCTTCCGACATAATTGGAAATGTACCTACTTTGTATTAACACATTTTCTTTATAGGATGTCCAAAGATATTCAACAAACAATATGCCTTTTCAACTTACATCGATTATTTTCACAGAAGAAACATAACATATGAGACAGAAGATACATAAAATAGACACTCTTACCTATTAGTTGGTTGAACAACCCATGGTAACAATGTCAGCCTCGAAATAATTTCTTGTAACTGTCTATAAACTTCTTGCACCTGTCTGCTGGTACCAGAAGTTTCTCACTCTCTTCAACTGCAGTTTATTCAAGGATTTTAAATTTTGCATGATTGGCAGATTTCAGCTCTTTCCAAAAATGTTCGATTGGATTCTGTTCAGGAATAATTGCTGGCCAGTTGAAGAAAATACATTTTTCAGTCTTCATCAATTCTTTTGTGCTTTTGCTCACGGTCCTGATAGAGGACCGAATGATCTTCAAGCCATACGTAGTTTTCTGACACTGGTTAGTACATTTCATGTACTATTGGTTTAGTTTGCAGAATATGGTACAGGTTGAAAACATCCTTCCAAATTGCTCAAGGTCAGCCTTTAGCTCTGTGTCTACGGTACTTTACATGGTATTTTTTCAGTTTGCACCAACATTCAAGACTTTTCTTATACATTTTCTGATTCCCAGCATGCCTCAGCAGGTCCTTGACAGTTCCATGAGGAGCAAACTTAATAAAAATGCTAACTGTCAACAGCAATGCCAAGGTGTTTGGGGAACGGCAAAACATTATGGGGTACGTTACTCAAGACCAGTGTATTTCTAAATAACAATCTTTACCTGTAGACATGTTAAGCATAGCATTTAGATCAAGAAAACAGTCTAGGGACCCTAGAACAGACTCATTCACCATCACTTTTTGTGAGCTGTCCTTGTCTTTGGCCAAGATGTCAGAAAAGTTCACTTTAAACCATGCAACTGATATTTATCATATACAATGATGTATACCAAAAGCAATTGGGTTTCCCCAATTTTTCGCAAATAAGAGTTATTTCACATTTTTTGCTAGGTCATGAATGTGGCCATATTGACATAACACTAATGCTAGCTCGACCTGAGTGAAAGAGCTGGCTTCTGAGAAAGTAAAATGATTAGATCTGCTATGTTTTTACATTCTATGTACGGTAGTAAGGAAATACTTTAATATCCTCTCAGAATCTTTTCTAACAGAATTTTGCAGTAAAGTAGAGCTTCTGTAGATGTAGCAAGTAATTCTGCAACAAACAGTTCTAGACCATGTGCCTCCAGGAGACAGATTCTTACTGCAAACTTTAAGTACAGTCGTACGCAAAGGTTTATGCACCCCTGACAATTTCCATTTTTATTTATAAATAATTGGGTGTTTAGACCATCAATTTCATTTTGATCTATCAAATAACTGAAGGACAAAGTAATATTTCGGTAGTGAAATGAGGTTCATTGGATTAAGAGAAAATGTGCGATTCGCATCAAAACAAAATTAGACAGGTGCATAAATTTGGGCACCATTGTAATTTTTTTTAGTTGAATACCTATAACTACCTAGCACTAATTAATTGGAACACACAATTGGTTTGGTGAGCTCATTAAGACTTCAACTTCATAGACAGGTGCATCCAATCATGAGAAAAGGTATTTAAGGTGACCAATTGCAAGTTGTTGTTCTCTTTGACTCTCCTCTGAAGATTGGCAACATGGGGGCCTCAAAACAACTCTCAACAACTCTCATGACCTTAAAACAAAGATTGTTCAACATTATGGTTTAGGGAAAGGCTACAAAAAGCTATTAGTCTCCACTGTGGGGAACATAGTGAGGAAATGGAAGACCACAGGCATAGTTATTGTTATTGCCAGAAGTGGCAGGCCAAGTAAAATATTGGAGAGGCAAACACGAAGGATGGTGAGAACGGTCAAAAACAGCCCACAGACCACCTCCAAAGACCTACAACATCATCTTGCGGCAGATGGTGTCACTGTCCATCGTTCAACAATTCAGCACACTTTGTACAAGGAGAAGCTGTATGGAAGAAAGATGCGGAAGAAGCCTTTTCTGCACACACACGCCACAAACTGAGTTGCTTGAGGTATGCAAACACACATTTGGACAAACCTGGTGCTGTGGACTGATGAAACAAAGATGGAGTTATTTGGTCATAACAAGGGAGCAAAAGAACACAGCATTTCAAGACAAACACTTGCTACCCACAGTAAAATTTGGTGGAGGTTCCATCATGCTGTGGGGCTGTGTGGCCAGTGCGGGTACTGGGACTCTTGTTAAAGTTGAGGGTCGCAAGAATTCCACTCAATATCAGCAGATACTTGAGAGTAATGTAGAGGAATCAATCACAAAGTTGATGTAATGCCAGGGCTGGATATTTCAACAAGTCAACGACCCATAACACTGCTCAAAATCTTCTCTGGCATTTATGCAGAGGAACATGTACAATGTTCTGGAATGGCCATCCCAGTCCCCAGACCTGAATATCATTTAAAATCTGTGGGGTGATTTGAAGTCTGCTGTATATGCTCGGCAACCATCACACCTAACTGAACAGGAGATGTTTTGCACGAGGAATGGTCCAAAATACCTTCATCCAGAATCCAGACACTCATTGCAGGCTATAGGAAGTGTCATGAGGCTGTTATTTCTGCTGACAAAGGCTCAACTAAATAGTGATGTGATATTTCTTTTTGGGGTGCCCAAATCTATGCACCTGTTTAATTTAGTTTTGATGCATATTGCACATTTTCTGTTCATCCAATAAACCTAATTTCACTACTGAAATATTACTGTGTCCTTCAGTTATTTGATCGATCAAAATGAAATTGCTCATCCAAACACCCAATTATTTATAAATGAAAATCATGGAAATTGTCATGTATGTAAACTTTTGCATACAACTGTATATGCTCCAATAGACATACTTTGCTCTCTCCTAGATTACCTCATCTTCTCCTGGTCTTAGACATGAGAGCTGCTGGTACTCATAGTCATGGAAGTTGACTATATCTTGCAGTGTTCACAGCTCACAATGTGCAAATGTTTTTTTTTTCTGAAGGGATTTTTAGCAGGAAGAACAAAACCTACTGACAGCCAATCATTGTCTAACTGCTCTTTTAATTGAGTAGAAAACCTTGTAGTTAATGGGCCTTTTCCCTAGAGAGAATGTCTTATTCCCTTTTTATAGCTGGTAATATTTTGGCTAAGAGAACCTTCACCTGCCTGCCGTTGCTTCTTATGCTGGATCATTGACAGCCATATTTTCCTTCTGCTAAAACAATGTCCACCCTTTTTGTATTATACTTTTTTATGTGGGTTTATTATAATGCATGTGAAAGTCTATCTCTCAGGGTGTGTTTGACTATTAGCTTTTAGACAGCATACATTACATTTTCAGCTTCTAATTAATGAAAGAGTACAGTGTATAAGGCTTCATTGTGAGTTTATTTCAAACAAGAGCTGTTGATAATTAAAAAATATATAGACTAAATCTTGATGGGGTGAAGGGACTCTGGCATCAGAAGGCCGGTGACGTCGACCGCCTGGACCACCGGCACGCCCAGCAGGGGTGGCTTCAGGACAGAGGCATGACATTAAATGTCTGGGATTGTGCCCAATTTGTTAGCAACTCACAGAAGACTTCAGTATATTCGGATGAACAATCAGTCCCTTAGCCAGTGTTGTAGACTGCTATGAGTTGAGGAAGTTAAACAGCACCAATGCCAGGGAACATACAGTAACAATTTGGCATATTTTCTATGCTATAGACCTACATCTATTGGGCTCTACTAGAAAGCGATAATACTACACAATGTCTCGGAGTCTAACTGTGGTGGCCTGTGACTTTGTCTCATAATCCACTTGAGCAGTGTGTAAAGTGGTACCTCAAGCTAGCCCTACTGAACTGAGCCGATGTAGGCCCAACTTTTGATTGCCTGGCCTCGTCTGGCTTTAAGGGCAGACATAAACAATCAGTGTCATCAGGTGTGTACATTTTGTTCTCTGTCCGTACTCACCTGCCAGGCCAGGGTTGCCCTTATGGTGTAATAGTCACCAGGCAGCCCATACATTCACAGTACCGTGTGAATATACAGACAAATTTCAATAAATTTATAATTGCATATTGTACTGAAGTATGACCATCTCTCGTAGCAACTGATTGTGTACATTTTGTTTCAAAGATGGCCACCCAGGTTTATTCCATTATCACTGTCAGTTTGACTGGCTGGAAGACAATAGATTGACTCCAATACTAGCTCACCTTGGTGAGTGTGTCAACTCATATTTTGGCACGAGGACTGCTGTAGCAGTCAGTTGGCTACAGAAATCTCTACTGTGATCGGATTTACTGATTATCTGGTAATGTGGTCCAATAACTCAACTAATTCAATGGCAAGAGCAGTCCTGGACCAGACAATGCAGAGAGCTGATACACTGAGCCAACACATTTAGTGTGAAACAGAATGTGTTTACATTCTGACTTTGCCAATTTACTGGTTAAGAGCAACGGTTATCAATTCTATTGAGGTAAAGATAATTGACTGAGAATTGAATTTACCGTTGTCCAAACATGATTATGCCCTTGGTTAGTCGATGTCGACTGTCGCTGGTTTGTTTTATGTTGTGGAGGTGGGGAATCAATTCAACCATTATTGTAGGAAGATAAATAAATACCGTTACTGTAGAAAATGTTTTAATGACAATGTTTTCTTTGTTTTTAATTTCAATTTCAAGTTAAATGCAATCAAACATTAATTGTGTTGTGTAATTTTGTGTGATTCTATTAAAGAAAGATTATTATTCAGTGCCTGTTTACCCACAGCAGAAGTTCGGTTGAATCATGCTGCAACCGGTTTAATGGATAATAGTTATGTTAATGAATGTTAGTCCATGATATTGAAAATCTGCACGCACGAATGAAGAGGTTGACACCGTGATAGTGAGTTTCGTAAGCAGCTATAATATCAGTGATGGAGCGATGCTTCCAAAAATGCTTTAAAATACAGGCCGCTAATACACTGATGCCACGTGTGGTCAGCAATGCATACATTCATTATATGGTTGTTATTGTACAGTACTATAGCTAATTGGGTAACACGTTAAAATACAGGCCTGTAATACATGGTAGTACCAGGGTATCTACGTAGTACCAAGAAGGTAAGTACGTGGTATGAACTATTTAGGGCTTAATAGGAATTACGGATGTACCACGCACCTACTCCTTGGTACTGCATACCTAACTTCTTGGTACTACGTAGGCACCCTGGTACTACCATGTAAGTACAGGCCTGTATTTTAAAGTGTTACCCAATTAGCTATAGTACTGTACAATAACAACCATATAATAATTGTATGCATTGCTGACCACACATGTGGCATCAATGTATTAACAGGAATAGTTAAGTGCCAATATGTTCCTCTTCACTTATCAGTTCCTGCCTCTGGTGAGAAAGACGATATTGCATTAATGTTTGTTGTTGTAGTGTTTCCAGTTTAGAAGAAATCTGCATTGGGAGGCCGGCTGGTTAAACAGGCGTATTGGACATAGACTGTGGCCTCAATATCAATATACATAATCAGTTTGGGGTGTAAAATCAAACAATCCCATTCCATTCTAACCACTCGTTCTCGATCCCTCGCAGTTTCTCCCTCTCATTCTCTCTCTATTTCTTGGTGAAATTCCTCTCAAACATTGAGCTGAAATCAATTAAAAGTGTTCAGGATTCAGTCCCTGTTCAGACGGCAGGGCATGACTACAAAGCAGCATGTCTGCCCGGCTAGTCAAAAGCAGCTCCTATATACCAGCAATGAGTCATCAGAATAAACAGGTCTTACTTTAGAGGATGTGACACAATACAATGTAATATAAACAATCAATTATTCAGGCTCACAACCTGGGCCCGTAGGCTCACATAGCACTCACAGTACCTTCACCAATCAAACGTCAACATCTGTACATCATATTGTCTTTTAAGTAAATTAAAAGCTCAATTTGATTTGGGCTTCAGAACGTTTTTGTCCTCGTATTTTTTCTCAAATACACAGAATTTGAGAAAGGTGTAAAGTTGCAGGACATTAGCTTGAAAACAGCATGAGTACTCTCTCCATTGCCAAGGGATGAGCATTTAAAATGTACCTTCCGGGGCCCCAAACTTGGTTAATTCAGCCATGCAATTCCAAAGTCACAGTCAAACTCATTATATGCTATTTTTATCCCGCTTGAGTTGGGTGCTAAGGGGTCCCTGATGAATTTGGTATCACTCTCATTTATTTAATGTTGGTCTACTCGTCTTGTTTCATTGCATAGTCAGCGTCTCTGGGCCCTAATCATGTCTAATGTTCCATGTTAGAGTGCCACCCTGTCCCTGTCTCGTTCACTGTCACCCCCATCTGGCATGCTAAAGAGAGACGAGCGTGCACGCGTCACAAACGGTACCCACTTTCCTATACATTGCGCTCCATTTGACCAGCCTTATAGGCCCTGGTGAACTAGTACACAATAAAGGGAGAAGGGAACAATTTCTGATGCAGACAAAGATGTATTTGGCTCCTCAGTCAACCATGCTGCTGCTCAGAACGCTCTGAGCTCTAATAGCTTCAGATGTTTTGGGCTCTTCATAACGCAGCTCTCTTGACACATGACCTTATTCGTGGTTACATTTTCCGCCATTAATCTCCAGACACACAGAGGTGATGGAGTACCTTTCCCAGGTTACACTGTGCTCATGTCACATGATTTTGTGTGTGGCACAGGGGTCATTCAACCTTGTGGCGGGTGGCAGTGTAAAGCTGTGTTTTCCAGCTGTAATTCATTCAGCTCAGGAGAGATGGCAGTTTACTTCATTTGATTGTTTGGTTGCCTTATTTTAGTATATTCTGTGTGGTAATTTTTGGAATGTGGGTGCCATTTTCACTCATATTCTGAAGATATTCTTTCTTGTTTAACCTTCCACTGTGTATGTATTTAGTTTTCAATCTGCTATGATGTGTCCAACATTATAAATGTGCTTATGAAATTAAACAGTTTAGGCACATACAGTTTGCTGCACTGACTATATGTCATCTCTTGGCATTATCGTTGCTTTACATAAAGAAATGTAAACATTCCTCAACTCAGCACCACAATTGAAAATGACTTTCAACACTTTTGGAAACAATAGAACCATACTGTATGCTGAGATATTGCTTTAGGGGGTTATTCCTACTCATAAATTATGTTGAACTGTTTTTCTGCTCAAACAAATCACACATGCAATAGAGTATGGAAGATAGTTAATATTTTCTTTCCTTTTATGATTTCCCTATGGATTTTGTAATGGGAGACATTCACTGATTTATAATCTCCTGCAGGAACAATGAATTGCAGAACCCCAGCTTTAGTCTGTCAGTTCTGTTTACCAGTGCAGCCCATTGGCAGTATGGTTAACCACTAAAGTAGGGTCTTAAGAGTAACAGGATATTTACAGTGATGACCATGTCCATTTGTTTTAAGTGTTTTTTGTAAGCATAGTCTGGACACTTAAATCTGTTGACAGGTAGACCTGAAATTTGCCCATTGCTCCCTCAGTCTTTTGTGTCTTATCACAGTCGAGGCAACATTGTTAATTTTTGTTTTCTATTCACCGGGCGTTATGACCAATGGCCTCTGTCAGCTACTCACTCTGGATTGCTGGTAATATATTTTCTTGATGAATTATGAAATCAATCCAGGCCACTGAAACTCTGCCATTCCCAATGTTAAAGCTATGCCTTGGAATAGAACGTTAATTTTAGTCGAGGCAGCTGTTGCCACAGTCAGTTTTTTCCAATGCAGAGAGCAACTAGAAAACAGTCAGACAGCAACATCAATGACGAGGACAGATTTTATTTGTACATCATTGTGTGGCATCATTCTCTATCTTTCTCTTCTCATAGTCTCAGGCGTAAAATAATTTGAAAACACAAAGAAATTTCCTCAATATATTGATCAAAACGTCTGCAGTGTTGATATTAAAACTTTTATTTACCCGACTTATATATATGAAGCTTTGCAATGTTCACAATGAAGTGTTATGAGATGGAACCTCTTATTTGTTATAAATGTTTTTCTTTTATTACTGCTAAAATGGAAAATCACCCGATCAAAACACATTACTCTTTAGATAACTGTCTTGCAATCTTTTATTGTCAAAAGTTAGTGTTTCATATGTTTGTCTGTGCGTGTTTGTGTGAATGTGTGTATAACTCCATAGAGATAGAAAGAGCTATTATAGGGTCTGCATAATTCTGGTCGTCTCCATTGAGGCCATGTCTAGGGCTGCACGATTATGACCAAAATGATAATCACGATTATTTTGATCAATATTGAGATCACGATTAATTATCACGATTATTGCAACTGGGAGGACCTTTGTCTTGCATGGAGATCCTCAAATGGACGCACCTGCAATAATCATTTTGTTTTGTACTTTGTGTATCCTACTTAAAATTGGAATCATGTATGTCACTTGTAATTTCTAAATGGTAAAACCAATACCTACACTGATACTTTCAAAATATGACATTCTTTACTTTATTCTCTGTGATTATTTAGATGTTAATTCTGATTTTAGCAGTATAAACCAAAAAAGGAAAATATATTTCAATACTTTCAGAAAACACTACTCTTACCATCTCTATGCTACCGATCGATGTGTGTATTAGATATACTTTTGCCATCTCTATGCTACAGATCGACGTGTGTATTAGATATACTCTTACCATCTCTATGCTACAGGTTGATGTGTGTAGTAGATATACTCTTACCATCTCTATGCTACAGATCAACGTGTGTATTAGATATACTCTTACTATCTCTATGCTACAGGTTGATGTGTGTAGTAGATATACTCTTACCATTTCTATGCTACAGATCGACGTGTGTATTAGATATACTCTTACCATCTCTATGCTACAGGTTGATGTGTGTAGTAGATATACTCTTACCATCTCTATGCTACAGATCAATGTGTGTATTAGATATACTCTTACCATCTCTATGCTACAGGTCGATGTGTGTAGTAGATATACTCTTACCATCTCTATGCTACAGATCGATGTGTGTATTAGATTGCTCTTCAGGTAAGGAGATTGTTTATTATGACTTGAAAACTGGCCACTAGTGGCAATATCAGATTTATTGCATTTAAATTGACTGGCAGTTTACTAGGCCTTTGTGGTTAAGTAGGCGACTTTGACTTCAAAGGCTGTGTGTTAAGATCTGTGGAGAGACAAACATTTTGTATTGCACCAACTTTAGTATCGTGTGTCTGGCTAGCTACAGCATTCCCATGTGGCTATCAAACAATCTATTGAACTGATTACCTTCGCACCAGACATTTAGAAAATGTAGCATAGTATTTGCGGTCTTGGAGACATTGTTGATTGACAGTGGCAGTTGGTTATTGAGAACTTAGGTGTGTGTCTGTAGAGATGCCTGATGTATATAAAACATGCTGGTATATGTTGAAATGCTTATAGCTATGGAAATTCGAGTGAAATTGCTTCTGACTTTGAACATTTGAAAACTTTTTTGTGTGTTCTGTCCATGGAGACACTGGGATTGTTGATTCCATGGGCCTGCTGTGGTCTGACCCTGTGTGGATGTGACCTCCATCTTTTGACAGTGGGTATTGAAGGCAGAGCAGACAATCAGAAAATAGAGCCAGGAGTATTTCTCTTTAAGCTTCCACTATTTCCCATCTCTACTTCTGAAATTATTCTGCAGCTTGAAACTGAATTAATAATGAATACAGTCAATAGGCAGCCAGTGTCCCATTCTCACAGGAATCACCTTGCTGTGACTTTCCTCAGGTATTGAAGTATTGAATTCCAGAAGGCAACATGTTTACTGTTAGTGATGTGGTCAGCTTTCCTAAACTCAGAACAAAAGAAGCATAGTATTGTTTTTTGTATACAGTAAAGAAAAAATGTGGCACCAGCACTACTAAAGGTTGTGATGAGAATGGAATACTTGTCTCTGAAAACTCAAAGTACAGTACTTAGCCTTCAACAAAGTAAGAGTACAAACAGCCAAACTGAAATATTGGTTTTAGTATTTTTCATTTGTATTTTGTCTCGTTGCTCTCTAGATTCCAGATGATGTATCTGATCTTTGTCTTAGTATATAAGCTCAGGTTTCCCACTGTGAGCTATGTAAATTACCTTGTTTATAACAACAGCATCTTATTTCTGTCTTTCTCTCTGAAGCTATGAAAATCTCTCACAGTTCTTTCTGGAACACTTTTGTAATCTCCGCTGAGACGTTTCAATTTCAGCAGGGATGGTAAGTGCTCGGAAATGAGATTGTTCTGTTCTGCGTATGTTTTGTGCCGAATAATAAAATATGCATTGGATGGCCACAATGCTATTTAGAGCTGTTGATCAATACTCTTGGCTGTTTTTATGAGAAGTCTCTGAGGAGAAGCCTTGTCTATCTGTCAGACATCATTAACTTGCCACAAAGTGTGATAGATTGTGATTTTGAGGAAAGAGAGAGGCAGGTACAATTGACAAATAAGTATACATTCCCTTTGTCCATCTGTCTTGCTGCGATTCAATTCCACACAGCATAGAAGCTAAGCCAGCAAGCATAACCAAGTACATACATTGTCTAATTTGTCTACCAGATGCCCATTTACATTTTTACAGGGAGAAAATTCTGTAGAGATGATTCAACACATCATTCTGAAAAGTTTGCTTTAGAATTTTAACCGTTCAGCTTAGCAAACAGCTTGGCTCCCTTCACTACATTTCGACTATATTTTCCGGTGTGCCTGTGGCTGCATTGAGCAGTGGCGTTGAGGCAAACTCCATGTTAAAGTAGTCAATTTCAGTATTATACATTCATTAATTAAACCTGCACTTCGGTATATAACTTTTTTGAAAACTACAAGAAACTACAAAAACAATGTATTAGGACTAGTAAATGTTAAGAACTAGCATATTGGATCCAGGGGTTGAAAACATCTAGTTAAATAGTAGAAAATACCGACAATAATAGAATAGCAAAATCGACATTTCACAATTTCTTCAGTAACTAGCAACAAATGCATATTATTGACAAAATAATAATGTGTATTTTCAGAAATTGGTTATTGTCCTAGTAAGATTCCTGTGTTCAGTAAAAACGTATATATAATTTTTTTTTCTTAATCTACGTACTATTCATGCCAACAGGACAAATGAATGGAATGTTACATAGTGCAGCTTGAAGAAAAAAAATCTAATGGTGTTGGTGTGCTTTCATGTCACGCTAGATTGGTGCAATGATTCCATTTTACCTGCTTTCCAGATCTAGAATCTCTTTTCCACTATAACCCTTTCTATTCATCCCCAAAATTCTATTAAGTCATATTGCTTGGAGTTTACACAATAAGGGTCTTTCTAAACTCCCATTTACTCCCCCTTGGGGAAGTCAGACAGCGTGATACTTCAACTCATCCCTGAATACAGATGAAAATGTAAAACTGTGAAGCCTGCAAAGCAGACCGAAATTGAATGACGATGCCATTGACGAGTTAAGGGACTACATTGAGTTTGGGACATATTCAAGAACAGCATTGCCAACATACACAACTACAATAACAGGGTTACATCCAGCAACAAGAAACCCTGATTTGTCTGAGTTTTGGAGGATGTCGTCAGGACATAGGTATTAATGTGTCAGTCACTACCATCTGCAGAAGACTTCATCGGCACCACTACAGATGACATTGCAGAGATCTGGAAAAGGGCCCTATGGAGAGATGAGGCAAATATGATCATGATCCAGAGTGATGGCAAAAGAAAAGTGGCAGAAATAGAACAAAAAATGCCCTATTTGTGAAATTGGATGGAGAGGCTGTTATGTTTTAGGCACGTATGGCTGCCACTAGGACAGGCTCAATTGTCTTCATTTATGAGGTATCTTCTGATGTCAACACTAACATGGATTCTGTAGTGTACAGAAACCTTTTGTGTGCTTAGACATCTGCAATGCCTTAAAACTCATTGGACTGCACTTTACCTTGCAGCAGATTTATAAACCGAAACATACTTCTAAAACAACTAAGGAATTTTGTATGGCGTGAAATTCAAATTGAGAATGTGTTTCACATCCTGGAGATTAGAGTTATTGTTTAATTTCAAATTCAATGTGCTGGAGTACATATCCAAAATAACAACATTCATGTCAATGTCTAAATACTTGGAAATTGGATATACTGTATACTGTATATCCCAGACCCGGGGAATTATTTTTGCTTGAGAGCCACATTGAGCTTTTGAAACAAAGAGAAGGGTCGCATTTTATAGCGATGCATGAAAAATGGGAAATGTTTTTTCATTAAATTAATCCGCCCCCTACACAGTTACGTGCATATCCTACAGAAAATAAATGTTTTGTTTTTGTAACACCATTTCCTTGTTTGACTTCTCAGAATTTAATCAACACCGTTTGTTTCAAGTCTACTTAGTGTATCTCTGGATGTCATTAATCCACGGACGAACCACTCCTCATTATTTGCATTAGCATTATTTTATCAGCAGAACCCCCTCTTTTTAATCATAATGGTACCATGTTGGTGTTGTGCACGACGACGTCCTACATTATTGAAGAGTTGCTATTTTGTCATTTTCACTTCCTGTCTGTAATGTGTTTAGTAAAAAAGGCAAAAGTCATAAAAACTTGACCGACTTTGAGGCGCGATAGCTCCGGCTTTCATAAACCCACATGGATCTGCCACCACTCTTTCTTTTCGTCTGATCTACGTCTTTCCAACGGTACCAAGCTTTAGTTGCTACTATATAAAGTTTCACAGCTTGATGCTGTAGAGTGTCGGGAGACAGTGGAGGGTTGTAAAATGCATTGCGGGCCATAGTTTGCCCACCACTGGTATATCCAATTGCTTCCCTATTATATTAGATTAGCACTCTCTTTGTCCCCATGAGTACATTACAGCCTTGATCTAATGTTATGTCTTCTTTATTCTGGGATATCTTTTTCTTAATGATTCCCTTATGTGATGCTTTTTAGCTACTCTGTCACAAATTTAACTGAAAGCTGACTATGACACGATCATTTGTTCCCCGTATTCAAATATCCATCCATTTGTTAATTCTCAGAGCGCTTTTGTCTCTGTAGGAGTGCTGTACTTTACCCAACTCCATGTTGGAATAAATTGGGAAAGAAGTCAACATTTACCCAATCAGGGATTTGATAACCGGCTGTTCTTCGCAATTGTGTAGGATGGTCAACCCTGCTTATTATGGAATGGCTCTGTTGTACTCTGTAGGACCCAGACAGAGGCTGCCAGTCTGCTCTGATGCCTTCTTTGTTCAGCTGTCTCATTCTGGCCATTTCTCTTTCTCGCTCCCTGTGTACTTTCAGCGCCATTGCCACAGATTTGGACAATAACCATAGATGGTCAGGCGGTCAGCTCAATTACCCACTTGGTGATTGTCTCCCCTTTCAGTAGGACAGATGGAAGAGAGAATGTTGTGATGAAAATAGTGAAACCAGAGGAGAAGGGTGAATACAAATGTTAATTATTACTCCCACAACATTATAGTTCCTCCAGTTTGCTTTGCACCATAGTACCCTCTTTAACTGAACAAACAACTCAGACCTAGATAAAAACACGTGACAGGGATGCTCAGTACAAAATTCAACACCATAGCAACAAAGACGCTATTTACACTACAGTAGATACCGATAGCTTTCAGCAACATTTAACGAATTTGCTTGAGCTCACTTCCTTACTGTTTGTGTTTATACTGTCATGTCTCCAGACCGCAATTGCGCATTTGTGGGTGTGTCATTCAAGACGTTTTGAGCTGGGTGCCTGAGCAAACCAGTCCAGCCCATTGACTTACAGTGAAAAATTTCACCACAAAACACATTTCTCCTGGGCTGTTAGCAAAGCCCGAAGGGGGATCTTTCGATTACTTCTTGTGCGTTACCTCCTGAGGTCGTGTGGAATTCAAGAGACCCGTATGTTTACACACTACAATTGTGTTTCTTCCCGACGCTGGCTCGTGCGGATTCGGAAAATGTTGCTGAGAGCATTTGGTATTTATCGTAAAAAAGGACCAAAGCAGCATGGGGTTGATAAGCATACTCATATTTACAGTTGTATACAAATGTTTAGGCACCCCTGACAATTTCCATGATTTTCAATTATAAATAATTGGGTGTTTGGATCAGCAATTTCATTTTGATCTATCAAATACCTGAAGGACACAGTAATATTTCAGTAGTGAAATGAGGTTTATTTGATTAATAGAAAATGTGCAATATGCATCAAAACAGAATTAGACAGGTGCATAAATTCGGGCACCCCAACAGAAATATCACATCAATATTTAGTTGAGCCCAGTTCAGTTAGGTTGGATAGTTGCCAAGCATGGACAGCCCGCTTTGTATCACCACACAGCTTTTCAATGCTATTCAGGTCTGGGGACTGGGATGGCCATTCCAGAACATTTTACTTCCTCTGCATAAATGCCAGAGTGGATTTTGAGCAGTGTTTTGGGTTGTTGTCTTGTTGAAATATCTAGCCCCTGCGTAACTTTAAATTTGTGACTGATTTCTCTACATTATTCTCAAATATCTGGCGTGTCCAAATGTGTGTTTGCATACCTCAAGGACTCTGTTTGTGACATGTGTGCAGAAAAGGCTTCTTCCGCATCACTCTCCTGTACAGCTTGTCTTTGTGCAAAGTGCGCTGAATTGTTAAACGATGAACAGTGACACCATCTGCAGAAAGATGATGTTGTAGGTCTTTGGAGGTGGTCTGTGGGCTGTTTTTGACCGTTCTCACTATCCTTCGCCTTTGCCTCTCTGACATTTTATTTGGCCTGCCACTTCTGGCCTTAACAAGAACTGTGCCTGTGGTCTTCCATTTCCTTACTATGTTCCTAACAGTAGACACTGACAGCTTAAATCGATTCCTAAACCATATTGTTGAACAATCTTTGTTTTAAGGTCATTTGAGAGTTGTTATGAGGCCCCCGTGTTGCCAATCTTAAGAGAGGAGTCAACGAGAACAACAGCTTGCAATTGGTCCCTTTAAATACCTTTTCTCATGATTGGATACACCTGTCTATGAAGTTCAAGGCTAAATGAGCTCACCAAACCAATTGTCTGTTCCAATCAATCAGTGCTGGTTAGTTACAGGTATTCAAATCAACAAAATGACAATGGTGCCCAAATTTTCTGTTAATCCAATGAACCTCATTTCACTACCAAAATATTACTGTGTCATTCAGTGATTTAATAGATCAAAATGAAATTGCTGATCCAAACACCCAATTATTTATAATTGAAAATCATGAAAATTGTCAGGGGTGCCTGAACCTTTGCATACGACTGTATATACTCATCTGTATGTCAGACTTGTTTTGATAATAAAGAGATTTATTTAAATTTAATTCCAAGGAGGCGACAGATGACAATGGAAATGAGTATTGTCCAAGATAGGTTTGATGCATTTGAAAAGTAAAGCAAAGCCATCTCACTGTGACAGGCTTGGTGAAAGAGGCCATGTCCATGTTGCTTTTTATTTGTATTTACTCCAGTGCAAAGGTAACATTGCAGGTCACAGAGTGGTGTGGTTATTTTTATTTTGCTACCAGAGGAAAGTGCACAAAGTGCCTTGAGCGCCCAACCCTTGTGACCTGCAATTTCCTGTCCTTGTGTTGACAAATCACTGGACAAATGTAAAAAAACACCACTGCCATCCATTTTAACACTGCTTCTCTTTATTTAATTAAACTACATCAATTGTCACAACTGTTAGGTGTTTTGGCAAATACTATCCCATGACACATTTTCCAGCAGTTCTGCACAATTTGAAATAAACACTTAATTGAGTGGTTATTTTGACATAATATTGTTTTAAAAGAGGAATTTTTTTTTTAAATTTTCCATTGACAACTTAAATAAACATTAAAATATAGTGTAAAGCGAGCATATTGTAAGGTTTACGAAAGAGCTACCATTGCCTAATAATTCTCCAAACCGAAGAGATTAACTATTTAGAAATACTAGCAAAAACACTCTTCCATGCTCTCTTCCAGTGTGTAGAAACTACTAGAGAAAATAAAACGGAAAATATTTATTAGAACGTTATGTTGCTTAGGGGGAAACCTCCTCATTTGCAGGAAAGTACAGTAGTCCATGAATGCCTGACCTTTTAGTGATGCACATTTGTAAGACTATGAAAATAAATATGTAAAAACAATTGGCATGTGATTTTCTTATTTTCAATTTTTATTTTCCAAACAACTGAAGTACTATAGGTAATATGTGATTCATTAGTCAGGAAAAGATACATAGTGTAAGACGTAAAACAGAATGGATGCTGTTCCTCTGTAAAACAAGGAATGAGGATGAGAAGCAGTAAGGCTGACTGGAGTTAGACGTAATGATTTAGAAGCACAACCGACTCATGATGACTTATCAAAGCATGAAATTCCTGCCTCTCCATCTGCTCTTGAGGCTTGGTGATTTTTTCGCTCAGGGATTTCACCCTACAGCACCAGTTATATTGGTCTCCATCCTCTTATAATCTCACACTGGCTGCATACCAAATTACACCCTATCGTTTAGTTTTCTGCTTTTCAGATTTAGTATTTAATAGTAACCCTATTAGCTGATGCAGATACCCCTCTTTTTGGGGTCCACAAAAAAATCTAAACACAAAATACATTATACACATACATACCTACAGCATATACACCTTTACATTCACCTAACGATTTTGTAATCTGGCAGACCCTTCCATCCAGAACAATCCACAACTCCTGCATTTATCTCGCGTTAGCCAGGAGAGACAAGCACACAGTTGTATTACAGTCATCTCAGAACCACATATTACGTAACACTACACAATACGATAAATATGCAAAATCCATCAACAAAACACTTTTATAAAATGCCTGTGCTTCATTTCTTTCACCGTTTTGTCTGTATGTTGTTTTTGTTGTTGTACTGGTGGTATTGCTGTCTTAAATTCCCTGGGGGGACAGATGCTGAAGTCATTGCTCTATTTATTGGGTGCATTTCCCAGCCTCTGTCTGGACCTAGTTTCTAAACAGTGACCTCCGGTTGTATGTCTTATGTAGTACTGATGAGTGGCCAACACTTTGAACAGATATTTTGGTGCATTGAACACATCAACAACTATTCACAAAGCCAAATGTATTGCCCCCCCCCCCACACACACACACCCACCCACCCCGGGAGAGGGCCCCCATACTGCCCATCTGCAGTCTCATGTTGAATTAAAAATTGTTTCCCCAACAACGCACGCTTTACACATGCTGCCAAACACACACTTGTGGAAAAAAGATCCTGCCATCCTCGACTATGGGGATAAAGTCTTTAGGCTTGCCTCTATAAAGTTCCTCAAGTTAAATGTAATTTACCACTCTGCCATCCGTAACCTTTGTCCCCTTCAACACTCATCACTCTGACCTTTAATACTCTGATTCATTTGCCTCCCTTCACACAATGTCAGAATCATTGGTACCAACTTATTTAAAGGTCTTTTGGGAAATGGTCTTTTGGGAAATGCCTAAACTTTACTCACTTTACTCATTTGCTACTCTAATAGCAACCTGTGATGTGGTAGATATCCCATTTGGGTCACGCCTAAAGCCTATATACTTATTCATGTTGACTTTCATTTCAGCTGCTGCCAGTGACTGGAATGAGTTTCAAAAGATGGTTAAGCTCCACACTCTTTAAAAAATATTTTAAAAAATGTGCTGCTACAGTGTATAATGATGAATGCCCCTGGTGTTTGGTGTATCCCTCTTTATTTAGTGAAATATAATGTTGAATATGAAGTATAATATTTGTATAATATTCAATTAGTATTTATACATGTTTTTTGTGTTTATGTTGTGCTCTTTACTGTCTTGGCCTTGGATTTGAATGCCTTTTGGCCAGGTCGCCCTTGAAAATAAAAATGTCTCTAAACTCACAAAAATGGATGAATAAAAGTTAAATACATACATTTAATGGATAAATAAATAAAATAATAGTGATTCCTTCACTCTGTCCTAAGCTTTGGGCCCTATGGGGCTTGGTCTAAATTACTGAATGCAATTATGAGAAAATAATGTAATTTGTGATGCTGACATAAAAAAGGACGAGAGATAGATTATCTCCCCCTCATCCCTTCTGACCCTCATCACTCCAGTCGTCATGTCTCATCCCTCCAATTGACACCACCCACAGTGAGCTTCCTCGCCCGGTAATCCTGAAGCAAGATTTAATATGCAGATAATTAGGCTGCAAACAGATGAAGACTCTGGATGACTGACAAGAGCAATGCTTTTCTAATTTTCTTTTTAAACTATTCACATCATTGACTGACAAGTCAATTGTCTTGTTCAATTTCTTTTAATCTAGACAGCTATGCTAGGCTAGCTTTGCATTTCTCGGTAGAACTCAAACCACCCAGATAGGAAAGCATATTGTCCCGTATAATTCTGTCATCACTATACAATTCCAATGTCATTTGATGAAAACCTAAAAATATTTCCTTGAAAAAGTATTTGTCCACTGTCTGGATATTGAAATTCTTTCATATTTGTAGAACTGAATAAACAAATAAAACAAAAAAAACATTATAGTGTACATAATCAGCCTTTAAGTGTCAATAATAATTACTACAGCTTTATTGGTGTTACATTAACATGTAGTGGAGCAACCTATCCCTAATGGAGATGTAGAAATAGGCAACAGCGTGAATGCACACAGATAAATCAGTACAAAAAGTCAAGGCACTGGAATAAACCTCAAATCAATGTGAGTGTGCAATCAACACATACAGGAAGTGAAACTTGCAATGACAATAATGGACAAGGCCAAGGGGAAACGGAGAGACCCACAGTTCCTTGCATAAATATTCACCCCCCTTGGACGTACAGTAGTGTGACAACCTGGAATGAAACAGGATTTTATTGGGATTTTACCATTTATATATGTATATGTGTGTAGTTTGTGAGACTGAACCCAAGAACCATCTAACATTTGCAATTCTCCAGCTGTGATACTTGGAGATTGTTTGTACAAAGTATAGGCCTTGTTTACACACCGATAGATTTCAGCAACATTTGTGAGACTACTCGCTGCCAAGACAGAATAATTTCCTTCGTTTTTGTATCTACAATGTCATGTCTACAGAAAGCAATCATGTGTTTGTGGGTGTGTCATTCAAGACGTCTTGAGCTGGGTGCCTGAGAACTTTGCTCAGAAATCAGCCCAGCTCATTGACTTGCACGTGAAGAATTTCCACCCCAATACACCTTTTTCCTGGGCTGTTTGCAATCCTCAGGTGGAATCTTTCGAATAGTTTTTATTCCCTATCTCCGGAGGTCATGTGTGATTTGAGAGAGACCCACAAGTTTACACACTACAATTGTGTCTCATCCTGAGCTGTGCTCGATCGGATTGTAAAATGTTGCTGAAATCTATTGTAATGTGTAGGCGGTCATAGTATATAGTAAGCATGACAGTATTAAGATATACTACCACATCAATAAATTGTCTTGAAATAGACTAAAATCACGCAATTGCTTAGCTAGCCAAAATAACATTGTTCTAATAATGTTAGCAAGAAACCACTTACTTAGCTAGTCAGCTTTTGAAGAACATGTGTATCTTTGTGCTGTAACAGTTAGTCAAATGCATTTAGTTTTCTATGAAATACAGTTGTTGCTGTTTTAGCTAATGTGCTAGCATGTTTAGCATGTTATGTTCGTTTTTGTAAACATTTATCCTGTGAAAAATATAGAGAAACCTCCCCTCATTACTTGTGTTTGTGGGACATTTACCCAAAAAGCATGCGTGGTTGCAAACTACAGAACACTGGAAATATTAGACTGTCTGGGGACTTTTTGCATACTATGCATTTTGACCAAATAATCTTAATCAGGCAGTCAATCCCTTAACTGACTTGGCTGCGAAGAAAGTAAAAAATGAACAATTAAATCTCCCTAACCCACAAAAGTTTGCAACGTGTTTCATTGTCTTCAAAGGTAACGTGATAATGTTGAAAGTACTGCCCAATTCTTTTTTGTCAAATTTTGATCCCTCGCAGCCTCTTGCACTCAATCACTTACCAGGTGATGTAATTTAAGTTTGTGAGGGTTCAGGGCTTAGGGTTTGGGGGGGACATTGGGATTGGGCCTATTGGAAGTTGGCCTGTGTGTCACCTCATATTTATATCCCAGTGTAACAGGAATAAATTGCTTACCATTTAGGTGTTCGAGGTGTAAAATATGAATGGGAATGAACTTCAGTTTGATGGTTGTATTCACAGCAATTTCTAGGGTTGCCAATAATTGTGGCATCCTGTATGTTTAGGATGTTCGGCTGTTGTCTGCCCACATCCTTTTTTCTCCTTCTACATACCTGTTTCTCTTGCCAATTTCCTACTGTTCTGTCATAAAAAATATACCCCCAAACAAAGGTATTTTAAAAAACATTGTGAATGAAAGATCAAGAGGATAAACTAACAATACCTTTTTTAATAGTCCATTTTTATGATATTTAAAGAGTGTGCCAATATTAGTGGAGGCCACTGTCCACTAAACATACACCAAACTCTGGCACTGTTCATTGTTATTTCCAAAAAGTCTTAAACTTTACAAATGTTTCTTTTCTTGAAGACAAAGGCCATGATCCAATAGCTTTACTGGCTTATCTTTTTTTACAAAAACAAAAGTTGACTATAGTCGGCTAAAATAATCAATGTAATGTACTGTACATGCAGCATGTCTTTCTTGTCAATTTTTCAACAATACTCTCTGAATTGTTGTTCATTTGGGCAGCTATTTTAATTTTGTTTGCTATTAGTAGTCTGTCAAAACTCTGTATAACAGGCCTAGTTTATTTGAACATGGCTGAATTGTGGACAATGCTTAAATCTCGACGGATGATGGAAAGAGATTCATTAAATATTATTTAACAAAACATTATGCAATGAATCAAATTGTGGAATAAAATGTTGATGAAAGAAAGCCTGTTTGGGCCACCTCTTACCTTTCACCATGTGCAGATTCAAAAAGTGCTGGCAGTTGGTCTGTTGTGCAGAGTAGACTAATGATAACTCAAACTAATAAGATAAAAATAGCTGACAAAATCAACACTGCTCCGATTGCAGTATTATTAGTACCTAAAACATCATGGACCATTAAACATTCATTTGTGGCCATGGCGTGGCACAAATGCATAAAAATCAATCAAGGTAATTTGATTTAAAACTACATATGGTAAAACATATTGCAAGGTTATGACTAAAAATATTCCAGAAATATAAACATTTGTCTGTTATATCTTTTGAATTGTTTGCCTGGCACATGCTCAGTGATTTTAGTCTAGGCAATATCTCAGATACAACTGGATTTAACATGGTAGAGAGCTTTATCCTGCAAATGATGTAATGTATTTACCAAATCAAATCAGATTGCCTCAAATTATGTGTTAAATTAATCAACAAAAATGTGTTAATCATATGTATTATCTGAATAAGTCTAAGGATGCTGCAGATACAGTATATGGGACATGACGTATACTGTTTTCTTTTATAAATAAAAAAATATTTCTGCAAGAATGATATATTTCACAAAAAAACAAAAATATTTCATTTAAAATTACTTACAATTCTGTTGGGAATGATAAATGTAGCAATGTTTCTTAGAAATTGATTTTATACAGCACTTTTTCATGGTTATATGATACAGAGTAATGGCGTAATGCATCATGGTGCAGTGTTAGTTCACCATGTAGGTGTGGAGTAGATTCAACAGACCAGGTGGAGCCACGCCATCCCACACCAGCCATATCTATTCCCAACCCCGCCGAACACTGAACATTTTTCTCTGCAACGCAAAGCTGATAAAATTGTACATAGAGCTGTGCCGGCCAACAACAATGCATTTTTTAGGGAAGGCAATTTCCTTTCCCTGTATGCAATTAATATGACTGCAGGTCATCTTTCACTACTTGTATAGTAGATATACAGTAGATCTTTCTTTGAAAATGAATATTGTGATTGTTTTTGTTAATCTGGGTTAGTGCCGCTAGTCCAACTGAGCTACTGTTTGTACTCTCTGCAGCAAGCGGAAATTCAGATTTCAAAGGAAATGTGAAAAAAAGATCCTTACGTATTTAGATGGTAATGTTTAGAAAAAGAAGGAACATCCTTGCTTCAATGTCAACAAAAGACATTTAAAGTCTAGCATTATCAAGGACCTTTCTCACGTCAGTCATATGCTGTTTATTCATCTATTGTTGGTCAGATGATGACTATATAAAACATAGGGTCTTTGTTGTAAGAGGCTCAAGGACACAAACTATCTTCAAGCTGATCACCTGACCTGTCTGACGAACTCACACACATGACACTGATCAAATTTGAGCAGGAAGAGTATTCCTACCACATAACTGATTGTTTCCTGTGTTGCTGTCTCTGAGGAGATACTGTATGTTCATTCAAAACATTTTCTTCCAGCAATACACCGCATTCCAAATTATTATGCAATTTATATTTTACACTGATTTACCTATATAGTCGATGCAGATGACAGTCAGTATAATTTTCAAGTCATCAACTGTTAGGGTAGAAGTCCAATTTCATTGAACAAACCACCCAATGAAAACAGCATTTTTTTCAAAAATAAAAACTCAAAATGCACTGTTCCAAATTATTATATACAACAGAGTTTCAAAGCATTTATATAGGTTGTAAAGAACTGAAAATGGTCATTTGTCGAATTTGTAGCATTAGGAGGTCATATTTACTGAAATCAAAATCTATTTCAATCAAACACATCTTAACAAGGCAACTTACATGTTAACATATAGTAGGACCCCTTCTTTGATATCACCTTCACAATTCTTACATTCATTGAACTTTGGAGTTTATGGAGAGTTTCTGCTTGAATTTCTTTACAGGATGTCAGAACAGCCTCCCACCCTCACAGATCTTTTGCTTGAGGATGCTCCAAAGGTTCTCAATAGGGTTGAGGTTGTTGAGACTGAGATTCTATATAATCATGTTTAAATACAGTTTAATTTATTAAAGATTCTATGATGTATCCACAACCTGACTCCTGAAACCATCATTTCAACAAAGATCCTGTTAAGCCTTAAAATCACTATTTATTTACAAGGTCAGGGGAGGATGGGGTGGAAACATGAGTTTCTGTCCTTTTATGCCAATAGCAGCCAATGACACAGAGGTATTCTTTGCAGCATGAGATGGTGCATTGTCATGCATGAAGATAATTTTGCTATGGAAGGCACAATTCTTTTTTTGTACCATGGAAGAAAGAGGTCATTCAGAAACTCTATATACTTTGCCGAGGTCATTTTCACACCTCCAGGGACCCTAAAGGGGCCTACCAGCTCTCTCCCCATGATTCCGGCCCAATACATGACTGACGTTGATGACATTGCTGCCTTATTGGAACTGGGTGGCCATCTACCAACCATCCACTACTCCATCCATCCAACCAGAGTTGCACGGCACTTATCAGTAAACTAGACTGTTTGAAAATTAGTCTTCATGTATTTCTGGTCCCACTGCAACCATTTCTGCTTGTGAGCATTGGTTACGGGTGTTTGAATAGTAGGTTTATGCACAACTGCAAAACTCTGGAAGATCCTACACCTTGAGGTTCGTGGGACCTCAAATACCTGTTTGCTGCTTTGTGATGGCATTTTAGCAGCTGCTCTCTTAGACCGATGAACTTCTTCATTATGCCTTTATCTGCACAAACCCATTTGTGCTCGGAATCAGACACAAATCTCTTCACAGTATGTTGATCACGCTTAAGTTTTCGTGAAATATTTAATGTTTTCATACCTTGTACAAGGCATTGCACTATCTTGATGCTTTTCTGCAGCAGAGAGATCCTTTTTCTTTCCCATATTACTTGAAACTTGTGGTCTGCTTTATAATGTGGAACATCCTTAAGTATTTTTCTTTAATTGGGCTCACCTGGCAAACTAATTATCACAGGAGTCTGAGATTGATTTCAGTGATCCAAAGAGCCCAGAAACACAATACCATCCATGAGGTTGATTGAAAATCAAAATATTTGATGCTTATGACACTTAAATCCAATTTGCATAATCATTTAGAACGCGGTGTAAAAATGTTTAGAACTGCAAACTGACCTGGGGGTTGAAGAAATGTTTTTATTCCACATGTCCTTACATTTATTTGATGGAAACTGTGGTTGTCTGACCAGGTGCAAGACTGTTGCTGCTTGTTATATTTCAAATTGACTTGTTAAGCAAAACAGGATTTTGAACTTCCAGAAGTGACAGTTAATGTCCATGAGAGGTTAAAATATACAGTAATCTACAAAATGTTGACACCTTCACTAAAGGTTAGAAATCAATGCTGTATGAAACAAATAAGACAGGTAATGAGCTGTAGCCTAATTTTACAACATACAGTGCATCCGGAAAGTATTTACAGCGTGTGATGTCCAGCCCATAGTGGACTGGCGTACATGAACTGAGAGCATGGACTCCTTAAAAATATTGTACCTTTTTTCTAGTTTAATTTGTGTCTAACATTCAATGTAGGGCTTGGCAATATATCAATATTATATCGATATCGTAATATCAGACTGATTATCGTCTTAGATTTTGGATAACGTAATATTGTGATATGACAAAAAAAATGTCCATGCCAAATCTATAATATTTACTACTTCTACTGTTGTACATTTTCCAGACCACTGCTCAGTTCATAGCATTTTATTATTATTATTACTATTGTCATTATTATTTTAAAATTCTTATGTTGTTGTAATTCTTGTTTTTAAGCCCACTGCATAGAATCGCCGTGCCATGTCAAAAGAATTTATCTGCATAGGATGATGAATGTTATTCGATGCATATGATAAATAAACAACTTTGACTTTGAAAGTTATATCTATCTTTATCTGATTACAGTAAAGTGATGTAATTTTCTGAACTTACCAGACTTTTCTAGCTTTTCTATTATTTGCCTTAACCCCAACTTAGTTATTATATACACATCAATGATGATTATTTGTCAAAGATCTCATTGTGTAAATATTTATTTGTAAGCACCAATTGTCAACCCTAGAATATCGCCGCAATATCGATATTGAGGTATTTGGTCAACAATATCGTGATATTACATTTTTCCATATCACCCAGCTCTAATTCAATGTAATGCGTGGTGTTTATATTCCTTGTTATCTTAAAACATTTGGTTATGTCCCTTTAAGTTAATGCAACACCTCTCTCCAGTTTGGCTTTCTAGGATAGGGTTTAGGTTAGAGTAGACCGGTATCTTGTAAATCTGATTAGTAACGACATTCAGCCATGTTAGAGTAGCTAGTTAGTTCTTTCTATATAACCTGGCCAAACTCAGGAAGATGTTTTGGGCATTGATATGTTGTTACGTTTCTGAAAGAAGACGGTCCAGGAGCTACAAAGAAGTGTTTTGAAAAGAGAGTCCCTTTATTTTGGAAGTATATGCGTACGTAGATTATTAATATGTTTAACTGTCAGTGTTTCGTGCCACTGTGAGTAGGGTAAATAAATACTCTGTTGTGCACTTGCTTTAGGTGTACCCTGCAACCTGCCTCTGTATGTTTCCCAGATCCACCAAATAAAACCATCATTTCATTTCAACTATATCTACTGCCTCCGTTCTCTCTCCTTCACCACACTCTACATCGGGACACAAATTCTACAAACAATTGCCCATAATGACAATGTGAAAGAAGTGTGTTTGAAATCTTAGCAAATTCATTAAAAATAAAAAACAAAAGTAAGCGCTGTGAAAACTTTCCGGATTCACTGTACCAGTACATAATATATTCTGGGGAATTAATCAAAATGACACATTTTTCCAATTATAAATGTAATTCTCCCAAAAAGTAAATTATCACAGTACACTTTTGGCTAAAGTACTTCCATTGAATCCATTGGAAATACTTGGTTTATTGGGATTCTGAAGGATTTTTTTCTTCAGAAAATAGGGGCATACACAAAGGGGTCCAAAAGAGAAATGTGTAATTAAAGCCATTTATAATATATTGTTTGCCACCCTTGGGTAATCAACTATAAAAGCATATTCAGTATTTGTTGTTTAAAAAATAAGAATTTATAATAGAATCAAAGAATATTGAGTTGTACTGGTTGTGCTTGTGGACCAGAATGGAATAGAATGTTGTTCTCGGGCTAGTGTGAAGTCAGCTCAATCTACATCTAGATTGGTAAATGGTTTGGACACTCCTGGTCTAGATGAGCTTGATAATGACTGTTACCATGGCAAACTTCTAAATCTATTTGTCTATATCCTGGTATCGGGCATACCAGTGATGCCCAGGGTACAGCGTAGGGACTGTAGAGTGGCACAATTTGCCCAAGCACTGCAAGGGACTCCTTGCGCTAAAGACGGATGCCTGCAGTCTCAATAATGTTTTTAAAGCTGATGAATGTGTCACCCTCAATCACATTTTTACCAGCTAAAGCAAGCACTGGTTTAAGAAGCAGAGAAAAATGAATAAATTACTAATTACAAATGAATCAAAATCAAAGATAAACATAACAGACTTTGCTATTACATTCCTAAAGTTGCCATTCATGTCAAATGTAAAAACACAAAACCATTGATCAAATGTACCTTGTGATTAGTCGCCCATAAATTTAAATGCATCGTCATAATGCAAAATGTTTTAGACCTGCAGTTTTTGCTTTTTGTTTGGACACAAACAGAGTGCTTTCTGTACAATGGCATGACTGTTCAGACATGTTTAGTGAGTGGGTCAATTGTCCCCTCTATTCATTGCCTATTGTCTTGTCAACATGGAGCTTAAAAAATGAAGTAGTTATAGTATCTTATACCATTTATCTTTAGAGACAACTAAGTTAAATGAAAACAGTGCCCCCTAGTGCTCCTACCAGCAGATTTTATTATAGATATTTAAATATAAATGTTTGATTTTTCTCTGAAAACAGATATCAGCTCCTTTCATAGTTACATGTTGACAATGTGTTGGGCAGTCAGTAGATGAGACTATTGCCCTACTAAGCATTTCTGAGTAGTCACCCTAGGGTACAAAACAGTGTTATTCAGCCCACTGCAGCAACAGCTAATATTATGTAGCAATATCATGTAACGTCTCTAGAGTCTAGAACTAGCAGAATCACACGGCTTACCTTTATGCAGCTAAGGCCTAAATGAGGTCAGCTCAGGTAGTCATATTGAGTCACATTGAAATAATAATCCCTCCTCCATGATTTGTGTACCCAGGGCACTGACAGCTTTCAGACAAGTGGCAGGAGAAAAGTGAGGGAGTGTGTTGAACCAGATCCAGAGCTGTGCTTCTGCGGTGGTAGTCTTAAAGTGTGGGTTCAGAGCGTCTACCTTGTAGGTCACCTCTGATAGCTGACACCCTCTGCCACTCACATCGATGGCTTTGACATTTTTCTTGATGGCCTTGTCTGTCAGTACAAAAATGGCAGCCTGTTGCCCCAGGTAATGCTGAACCATGTCATTTCTAGAGTTCCAGCCAGTAGGGACATCAGGAATAAGGGAGATGAAGCATCTCCTGCTTGGTCTTCTGTTGTTTGGTTGAGATAAAAAAGTACCACCTTTTCTGATTCATCTGAGTCAGGACATCTGGTTAACAGCCATTGCTTTCTCTGATGCTCTGATTAAACGTACAAAGCGCCTCATTGGTCGCATCAAGTCCAACATCTGTGACAGTTATGCTGGGCAGTATGCCACACATAACATATGTCTGGCTATTTGGAAAAAGCCACAGGTTGTTTTTTCAATCATTTGAATACTTTTGTAATGATTATTAGGAAAAAATGATTTGAGATTGTCAGTAACTACATGCAGTCAAATTGTGCAGAACGTTAGGACAAAGTGCAGACTGTCATTAATTTGTCTTGTAATCTTTGAATGAAGTCACTGTTGTGCAGTGTTAAACAGGTTATCTACAGTGTACTTGTTACTGTATGGAATTTAGAGCTACATTTTTGCTTGCTAGATATTTTGGAATTATTATTAATTCAGTATGGGACTGTTAACTAATCATTTTTTAAATGTAACCTTTTGGCCTTTAATTGCAATATGATTTTTATGTGTTTATATTTGGGGGGGCGACGGTTACTACCGTATACTCTTAGAGTAAAATGTCTATTGTACCTTAGTTAGCCATGCAATGTCAAATTAAAAGTGAAAATCTTTTTAACATTGGGGCACAAATGGGCACATACAGTGTCAGACTTGTATTTGGGTGGTTATTGGTTTGATTTCCAAGTGGGATTTAGAAAGTCACATTACCATAAGTCTACTGGATAAGAGCGTCTGCTAAATGACTAACATGAAAACGGAAAATACAAGGTCTTTCATGATTTGTCTTTCATTGGGTGGATTACCCCTTTACGTTAACTAAAACTGACTACATGCTGTTTTTTTGTGCATTTGGTTTGCTATTAATTTTAGTAAAAAGCATATCTTGGTAACAGCGGAGTCCCTTTGTTGATCAAGGGCTTTGCCACCTAATATTTGTGTTGTGTGCCAAAAACTGCGAGTAGCATTCATGAGCCTGGATGTCTGTCCTGTAAGTGATTGTCAGACTCTGTAAAAATATTGAATGTGCCCATTAACATTTAGCTAGCATTTGCTCTAGGACAGAGGTACTGTGATCACTGGCAGTACTTGGCACAAACACAGGCTTAATTGAGTTGACTCAGGAGACCATAGTCGTACTGGTTTAAATGAATGTGGTATTTCGGGGGTACTGTGTGCATGTACAAATTTAGTAGATTGTACTGACATGTCTTCATTATGATTGCCATAGCATTCCTTAATCCTGTTGTCACAAAATGTGAGGACATTTATGTTTGGTGACATGATATTTGTCTATTGTTTATATTGTGTATATGTTTTAGTTAACATGCTGACTTCTGGGCACTAGGAGAGTGGTAGGGACTTGGTTGCTCATTACGCATGAATGGTGCACTGGGTACATACCCGAGTAATACCTGAGTAATCAAGATGTCTATTTAGTCCCGATGTTCCGGAAAGGTCGGCGCATGCTTTTGTGAGTTTGACACTCCTGTATCGGTCTGGTAATGGAACTGACAAACATGGAAAGTAAGCTTTTATGATCGTGCCTTAACCACTCAGTGTCGTACGGAAAGTATACTGTATTGTGAGCCAGGCGTACGCTCTGTATGTTTAGCAATCACGTCTTTTCCTGTGTAGAGCATAGTAGTTTAAACACACGTTGTGCAGCTGCAGTACTCATGTTTGTCAGTAAACGATGCCGTTATAAGATTATAGGCTTCCTCATGTTTGGTGTGTTCATTAAACATCCAAACACTCCTCCCTACATTCTGGTCTCCAAACTCTCAAACACCACACCAATACCATCAACATCGTGACAACTGTTGATGTGCTATGAAGAGTACCTAGCAGGCTAGGTGTACAGATTTGCTATAAATTCAGAAAGCTACCGGTATATTCCAGGAAACTAATTGTCACGATTCCTTTTTTCTCTTTGATAGCCGATCTCCGCTCTCAATTAGTCTACCTCATTGTCCACACACATACATTAGCATTACATTTAGACTGAAGCACTAGATGGAATTTCTATTCCTGATCTTCATATTAATGCCCCAGTAAAGTTGACTACGAGCATATCTGCTGATCAAATCTTGCCAGTATGCACCCTCTGCTCCGCCCAATGGGACTTGGCAATTACACAAGGGGTAATTACACTGTCGTGGCTTTACTTATGCCATACTTTACCACTATCTTTTAATTGGAGACGTGGTGGAGTCATTTCATACAGGATGAAGGACATGTGTTCAGTGTTCCACCTGCTCTTAGAATAAAATAGAATGGAATGGATTCCGGAATCTTGTCTGTAATGTAATTTTACCCACAGGCCACATTTTTCATAGTTCTTGATGGGTTTATATTTTTCACCATTGAGGTAGGCCTTCAAATGCAAGCCATGGAAGGGGGGGGGGTCTTTATGCTTAATTTGCACATTTGGGATGTGAGATTTTGTAATTAATTCTGAGATGTTTAAAATCGGATATCAGATTCCTGTCAGGGTTTATACCTTCATTTTCCATATCAGTACTAAGGTTATTTTCCTCATCTGGGTCCGTTAAAATAAAATTAAGAAGAAAATAAAAGAAGAAAGGATACAATTTAAGTTTTAGGGGATGGTGGTGGATGATAGAATCAGGTTATTCTGTTTGGTTGTAACTCCGAAGAACTAACTGCAAATCATATAAAATTTTATCCCACTGCAAAATGGTTTGTTAAATTATGCATAACTTTTTAATTGGCTGCGTTTATAGTGGATGTGGGATTTCTTTTGTGAATATGTGATGTGAAAGGTGAGGCTGTGTCGAGTCTGGTGGAGGTAGACGGGCAGCAGCCCTGGATCTGTTCCAGAGGTCGTGGAGCGCAGCAGTACAGGGCCACTTCCATGCTGTGCTGCTGTCCCCGTCATACCTCCTTCTCTCCCTCCCTCTCCCCCCTGTCTCTCTTGCTTTCACATCTCCTGGTTGTCTTGCTCTCTGCCCATCTGCTTTGTTTCTTTTTCTCTGTCTCATGGTCATGCATTTCTCTCTTCTACAACAATGAGTGTGCCACTAAAAGTACAGTATGAAGATACTGCAGGTGCCCTCTCTAAAATGAGTGTCAGAGAAGGATAGAACAGTTGTGACCTTAATGATTCAACATAACGAGAGAAGCGCTAACAGTGAAAAAGAAAGTGTTTGCTCGGTTTATCGCAACATGGCACACAGCTTGTCACTTATGAAAAATGTGTGCACGTGCATACATCTGGAGCTTGGGTGATGAAAAGAAAACGAGTAAACTGATTGAATTGTGAATGAGTGAATTAATGTCTACAACATCGAAACTGTTCAGTTTTATTGTTTTCGCATCAATTTGACAATATGAATGTGTGTAATTGTGTGTTCATACAATTCACTTTAACCTTGACAATCTCTTAGGCTATCATGGTGGTGCAATCTTCAGCATTTGTAAAACCAATTTGAGTTCATTCACACAAAAAGGGCTGGCATGGTTGGCAGGGGCGCTGTAAAGGGGGGGTAAAGGATGATGATTCTCGGGGCCCATGACTAAGAGGGGGCCCAGAGAAGCCCTGTCTCAGCTGTGTTGGGGGCCCTGTCAAGATTCTTTTCATGGGGCCCAAAATCCTTAGCAGCGCCCCTGATGGTTGGCATTGTGTATGTTACTTCGTTACGACCAGCTAACCTTCCTGCCGTTATATAAGCTTATACAGGCAAAACATATTGTAGCTTAGTTCTCCTCTGTCCACATTTATATATACAGGGATAGAGAGGATGCTTGTCACTTCACACAGTACGTACAGGATAAACACCAATCAGCCATAACACTTATACTTGCCCATTTTTCCTGTTTCTAACACATCAACTTTGAGGACAAAATGAAAAAGGAAAAATGGGCAAGCGTAAGGATTTTTGCAACTTTCAAATTGGCCAAATTGTGATTGCTAAACAACCTGGTCAGAGCATCTCCAAAACTGCAGCTCCTATGGGGTGTTTCCAATCTGCAGTCGTCAGTACCTATCAAAAGTGGTCCAAGGAAGGGAAAGCGGTGAACTAGCGACAGGGTCATGGCGTAGGGAGCAAAGGATGGCCCGTGTGGTCCGATCCAACAGACGAGCTACTGTAGCACAAATTATTGAAAATATTCATGCTGGTTCTGATAGAAAGGTGTCAGAATACACAGTGCAGTGCAGTTGGTTGTGTATGGGGCTGCTGTTTTTTGGTGGGAAAAGGGGGACCCACAACAATATTAGGCAGATGGTCATAACATTATGGCTGATCGGTGTGTATATATGCAACGTATACAACAACTACTGAGTTATGTGATGAATTACCACATCCAGCCTACATAAACCATCCCAATAGCTCTTGAATGCACCGAGCAAGCAGCCAGAATGCTAATATTAGCTGTATTACAGTAGGTTATAGTTGACACCCTTATTATAATGACTTTAACTGCTAATGATCCATTAGCTTCGGTAACTACATGATGTGGAATGGGTCCAGCCTTACCTACCTCTAAAATCCATATTCACGACAAAGGGGGAAAGAGATGGCCTTGAAATACTCTGGGTACGGCCTTGACATTCTCTATGGAAACCACAACTATATTGTACATTTAAATCAAAGACACAACTGTTTACTGACTAAAGTGTTTTTGTCTTGTTCATTTCTAGAATATTTGAAAAGGCAATATATTGGATTGCATTTCCTGTCCAAAACAGCTTGGGTTATGATTTTTGAAGTTTTGAGTTTGATAGCAATTAGCAGCAGGGTGTCAGACCACTTCAGATCAACATCAGTGCCTGAATAAGAAACAGTTCAAGAGAAAGAAATTAGCTTAATAGATTCTGTTTTTTCCCCAGTCTTGGTCTACGGTCTGTTAGAGTCTCAATTCATGTCATCCCTGCATTCTCTTGATTTATGGCTTTTATCGTATACCAACTAATTTATTGCCAGCATTTTACATTTTCCTGTCCTAACTCCCTTAACCCCTCTCTCCAGTAATGCCTCAAGTAGAAGCTTTCCTTAGAGCAAAACAGGCTTACCATGCCAAATATAAAAGATGAAGAAATTGAAATCTGTATGGCCAAGGTGCCAGTGTGGCTGCCATCCCACCTGTCATTGACAAATCTCATCCCTCTCTTCAAGCAATGCATGATGGGATGGCCATCTGACAATTCTGGCTTTTGCTCAACACCCTTATATCCTCCTCAGTCAATATCCTCACCACATACGTACGTACACAGCATGTTCTCCAGTGCTGAATTAACACTGTCAGTGTGGACTCTTACAGTAAATGAGTGTTATTATTAAAATGTCTAGTGGTAAACCATAATTATAAAACTATGTAGTGTACTATGTAGTGTTATTATTATTGTTTAACACAACAGGGTGTTATAATTGAACAGTAGTTTCAGTGTATGTTTCCACACTGACAGTGTTAATTTAATAATTGAGTATTTTTGTGTATATGAGAGGGTTCTCATTTGAATCAAATGGGTTCTTCCAGGAACCATAAAAGGGTTCTCCAAATGAAGAATCCTTTCTAGATTCTTTTTTAGAGTGTATGCATGCATGTAACCTTAATGCTAAATCTAACCTCTTAGCCAAACATATGCCTTTTTTGTCATGGGGACTGGTAAAATATCCCATAAAGGTAACATTTAATTGTTTTAATACAAAATAAGATTTGGACCCCACCAGGGTAGCAAAACCTGTTTACAAACACGAAAAAACAAACACAAATTTACACACAAACACACACAGAGGTACGTACACACACGTAGGAGAGAGATTTGTTAATAGTGCTGTCCTCGTAATTTAATGCCATCTGCTACTCTGCCAGTCGTCCCGGGACTGAAACATCAATTTGAAGCTCTGGGTTTTGAACATTTTTTTTTCAGTCAGACATCCTACTACTAATGTCTGCCTCTGTAATACCAGGTGATAATGCAGTCTGTCCATCTCTCTCACCCCAATACGTCTGAATATTGTCAGTAGCTGTAAGTCATTTACTATCCACTGCCAAATAGTATCTGGGAGAGGAGCACCGTGAAGCGATTTGGATGATGTCCATATGTTACATTTCCATTTGCTAAAAGTCAGAATCTAAGCTAATGATGTACTACCTCTTGCCAGTGTTTGGCATGTTAATATATTTGGCTCCGGTACTTGAATACAGAGTTTTACTTTTGATGTAGGCTGGCTGGCTGGCAACCGAGAGTGTCTAGCATCGTAATGCCATTTGCTAGGGTGATAGCTACAGCTTGTTGTGCAATTATCATACTTTAAATGGTTGTGTCATGTTATTGGGTAGATAAGAAGGGAGACATACTGTACACTAACCAATCTCAAACTACAGCTATAGAATTATTTTATAGGTAAAGTTTATAGTCTCAGATTTGCAGATTATTTAAAATTGCAAAGAGTAGAGATGCTGCAGAAGGTTCATCTTCAGTCTCCACTCAATCAACCTCACAAGCATTGTGTTGGCACTAAAGTAACATCACATTACTGTAATGACAATATGTGAGCGTGTGGGCGTGTTTTGTCCGTGTTTAAAGCATATTAGGACAAAGTGTGGTGAGGATGAAAACGCCAGCCTTTTGGTGTCAGTCTCTGGATAAAACACAGATGCCCAGAGCTGCCTTCCAGACCCTGCATGGAGAGCCTGAGGCCACGACCAGAAGGAACAGAGAAATGTTGTCTCTTTGGGCGCAGCTCTCCAAAAACACCTGGGGGAAAAACATTAACTTAATTCCACTTCCACTTTCCTGTTTATTTCAACAACATTGAAGTCACTTTGAATATAGAGCGTACTCATTGGAACTTTTTTTGAAATACATTTTTAGAGTATAATAGATTGCTGTGCAATACATAATTGTGAAATTATTGATATGCAGGACATTGTTTGTTTTTAATGTTTTGCATCATTGCTACAATATTTTTGTCATGCACCAACAAGGCTTCTGATTTCTTAACAGAATATATGATGCATTCAATCTTGTTCTCTCTGCTTATTGTTTCATCATTGTATTCTGTAGGCTATTTAGTTGGCACAGTGTAATTTATTACACCACACGTTCACTCACACTCGTCCCTCATCTCTCTTTCCATCTGCTTGTTCCTCAAACAATCCAGGGTCAAATATCTATACACATTTTTAGAGTAATAAATATGTACTGTTGTCTGTCCAAAGCCTCAAAGTCAAGGTCTTCTGGCATTTCCAACTCACAATCCTGTGGCTGCCTGAAACTGCTCGTCTGTTGCATTTCACTCTATTTCTACGACTGGGCCGTGCAAAATGGCGTATAATTCATCCTCTATTTCCTATGTACCTATTTAGGCTGCCATTACATTTTTTAGGATTCAAATTACAAGCACATTAGTCAAGCGTTGGAACAAAACCTCACTATATGTACTAAGTTGTAAATCTAAACAGGAAGTCTGCAACAATGTGCTCCAATTCCAACATAGAATAAAGAACATAATAGAAAGCAATTCATTTTGGTTCAATTTCCTTCCATAGAATTACTAGCAGAACCAAATAATTATAGTTCTGTTTTCTTCCAGAAATGGAGCAATTATGGCATGCTCTTAAGAGGAATAATATATGGAATTATTTTCCAAAATGCTGTCTTGTGTTTGCTAGTAGGACTAGTTTTAATAGCGTGTGCTATGTTAGTTCCCCAATCTACACTAACCACAATTAAGCAATGCATTGGTTAGCATTCCAAGTGTTAGGATATGATGAACATGACACTGAGTATGAATCAGGCATGGGTGTGAAGGACAGAGCACAGTGACATCTGTACTCTAATGAACCAATTTCTGATTGGATTTGCTTTGATTTTGTGTTCTATGGATGATGTCTTAGGTAAATACTAAATCGATATGGGGTCTGTTATGAGGTCTATACAAGTTTGAGCCTATGTGCAACCTAAAAGTAAATTTACCAACAGACTGGGCTAAAGCAAACTCTGTAGTTTGAAGGTTCTTTATAATAGAAAGCATAATATAAAGTACATCAGCTAATATGGTAAGACTCAGTTCTGCACAGCATTTTAGCTGATTAGCTGATGTACTTTGTAATAAATGATAGGAAAATCAATATTTTATAACTGAAACAGATGAGGGCAACACCAGTGTATAACAGATAATTAGGGGTGTACAATGTTTTGAGTATGTATAGTAATACTGAAACCGGGAAACTGTTAATGACGAATAGTTCCATTAGGCTAGTTCTACGTGTTCTTTAGCATTCTCATTCTAAAGCTCTAGTGACCTTCATGTAATTCTAATAATCTATGGCTAATTACCACAGTATATACAGAGTAAACACTATGCCTTCTTTATAATTGAACATGAATCATTCTTGGACTGAAACATTTATAATTATTTTCTATTCCACTAGTGGATAGTTAGCAATTAAAAAAATAATAACATTTGGTAAACGATGAAAAGTCTGTTGTTTCTATACGAAGGTAGGACACAGATATTTACACCTGTATTATATTTGTAAAGAACATGGCAATCGTCTATTTTTGTTTTTCGGCGGACTGGAGGATGTTGTTACTTTGTTTTACAAAAATATTAAATGCTAAAATAATTATTAAAGACTTCTAAACTATGTGTCCTGTTTCAATAAAGTCCTTGTATTCTCCTAATACTCTTTCCACATAGTGTCTCCACAGATCAATTCCAAGTAATTTTATAAATACACATTTCAAAAAGTAAACATAAAGCTAAACAAAACACTTTTTTATGTGTTAACACGCAGATTAATAGAAAATATTAATCAGACTCATCAGTTAACAACATGCAATATTTTCACCAGATTATTGATTGGAACAAATAATCTATATTTATTTCAATTCTACCAAGAATCCCATACATTATGTGTAATCATATGGAGGATTGTTTGTCTGTATAAGCTGATAGCTGTATTATAAGTTGAATAAAATGAATTAACTCAATGATCCAGATGGGGAGGTATTAGGGGCGGGGCAACCAGATGGAGGATCCTAGCGGAGAGGAAACGTTGTACCATCATCTATTTGGAAGGAGGAGGAGTCATTTAGCCTCTGAGTCTGGGTCTTAGACTAGTTCATTTTATATGGTAGGGTTTAGCGTTTTAGATGATCACATGCAACGTAATGTAGACAGGTGGTACCTGATCCAAGATAAGCACAATCTTCAAAAAAATTGCCTCGATTAGAAAATCTGTCATTATTATATGCAAATTATCCATATTTTATCCATAGGATTTTTGGTAAGTCTAAGCAAATAACTGAGTAAACTGCCACAGATGTTGTTGATATTTTTCAATAGTGGTACTGGCCAGGTAACCACGAGGGAGAGATTATCTACCATCGACCATCTCTTGGCAATTGGAAGACAGTTGAGTACATTGCAGGTTCTGGAGTCTGGTCAAAAAACAATCACCCATATATATACTATATATATATATATATATATATATATATATATATATATATATATATATATATATATATATAATATTATATATATATATATATAATATTATATATTATATTATATAAGAATTCACGGTAATAATGTTATTACTCTGTTATTACACAATTGGAACAACAAAGGTGTAATTACTGTCTGCTGAATGTAATAACAAATCTGCAAGCTCTGTGTCCAATAATTTCTCTCCAATAATTCCATAGCTGGGTTATCCATGAATGTAATGTTTGGTTCATGAACATGTTGTTGAGTCTATAAACCATGATTGGTTATTTGGAGATGTTTTCTGTAATTAGGAAAGGTCTCCCAAGGGCCAGGAGATTGGAGGGACACAGCTTGATTATTTATTAATCACAATATCCTCTCTTTCTCATTCTGTCACGCACTGAGACACACACACACACACACACACACACACACACACACACACACACACTCTATTAGACTTACACAACCAAATTAAACAAGTTAGGAGTCAACTTGTTTGTCAGCCAACCAAACAGCAACTTTAATCATATCTTGTCATAGTCTACGCGATGCACCGGCCGATTTATTACGGTACTTTTACACTTTGTTATGTTCAGGTGTTTTAATTATTCATGCTGACACGGAGTTATACTGTAGATTAATGAAGAGTCAAATGTAGAGTACATCTTTTGTAGACTACTATAACTCCATTCCATTACGTATCCATAGCTCTGAGAATGCATGCAGCCCATTTACTGTTGACACTACATTTTCCCCATTAAGGCAAGAAGGCTATAGTTTCATCTAGTCAGTCCCCTTACAGCACATTTATACTATGCTAGATGTATGCTCTGTGAGAGGCAGAATGGAGCTGTGTAGAGGGCAGGCAGAAGTGGGATGTTACTGTCATATTTATGAGATAGCAAGAAAGAGCTATTATGTTTCTGGGGGCCATGCTCAAGTGAACATTTGGTTAACTGTCATGAGGAGAAAGGAATGGCTTCAATGGTACATCGTTTTATAGTAACAATAATTCCTCAGGTAGGAGTACATTTTTGGAAAATCCCAGACTGTATTTTTATTCATTACTTATTATTATTTCACCTTTAGTTTTCCAGGTAGGACGATTGAAATCCAATTCTCATTTGTAGAACATAAACCAAATGATCACAATTACAGAGTATTTGACCATCTAAAGTCAGAGTGAAATGCACATTATTGTTTTAATCACTAAACTTCCTGCTCCATGCTTCTAGAAGGTTCACACCGTGTAATGCACCATAGGTGGTGTGATTGGTAGGAACAACCTTTTTAGTTGGTTTTAGTAACACCTTGTGGTAGGTCAGATGCCTGCAAGCTCAATGGTGGTTGTTGGCTGAAGGATATGCTCATTATTAAGTGAGTTTTTCTTAGAAGAAACGAACTGGTCGAGTGTGCGGTGTCATAACAAGCTTTTGGGCTTGGCAGGAAGCGCTAAGGAGGACACATCCTGATTGATTCTCCAGAGCCAACTGGGAAGTGCTACACGGTGGCATGGCCATAGTCACAAATTGGGCTGCACGAAATTGGGAGGAGAGGCAAAAGTGGCTAATTTGTTTTCACAAAATATTTTCAAACAGTCGAGCTGCATTCAGAAAGGGTAAATTAAAGTAATTGAATATTGAAGATATAATTATTTTTGTCCAGTTATGGTTTTTCTTGCACTACAAAAACATTTTTTAAGGCTCCAGGCAGAAAAGCTTTTCCAAGAGGGGTTAGCGGGTGAGTTGAAGTCACCTAGTTTGTGGGTAGGATGGCTAAGTGTTTAGGGAGGTCGACTCATCCCAGGATTGGCGGTCCCATTCATGAGGGGACAAATGTAGACATGCCCTTGAGCAAGGCACTTTAACCTACAATTCACTAGGTGATATCACTTACTATAAGTCGTTAAGGATAAGCGTGTCTGCCAAAATTACGTGAATGTAAAATGTACGGCAAGCAGCCAGGAAAGTAGGCAATCCAACAGACAGGCAGATTAATAACACCTCATGGTCTGACTTTTGTTTATGTTTAAGATTTAGTCATTCTGACTCATTAAGGTAAGGTAAAGGCTTTGGATATTAAAAGTAAAATATAAAACAAAGCAAAGGAATGGGTTTAAAAACAAGTTTCTCACAGTTGTATCTTGTGATTTAGGCCTACTGTATACACCAGGGGTATTCAACTCTAACCCTACGGGGTCCGGAGCCTGCTGGTTTTCTGTTCTACCTCAACATTAATTGGACTCACCTGGTGTCCCAGGTCTAAATAAGTCTCAGATTAGAGGGTTGCAATGAAAAAGTGGAGTGGATCTGGCTTCGAGGTCCAGAGTTGAATATCCCTGGTATACACCATCCGCAGCAGCCTAGCAAGCACAAGGAGACATAATATGGCTCACCGTTGCCCCTAGAGGCCATTAGGAAACCACATTTCCATAGTGTCTAACCTTGACAAACTGTATAAATAATGCAGTATGTCTTGACATAGCGGTACTACCGAGGCACACGGGCAGCCATACAGGCAACCATGCACATGCAATTTAGCGGAAGAGTAGCCTGGAGTTGTTGGTGAGCACATCCATGTGGCCCAGTGAGTCACAATGGAACCAGAGTCTGTCACCTTCAGACAGCACTTGCCCACTGGGGAGTGACACTTGGACTGCCTATGGTCACATCACAGCCAGTTCTTTCTAGCCTTACACAAGTTACAGGTGGTGAGAACACACTGCCCGAAGGGATATTTTTTTTGGATGAGTTCCTGAAATTAAAGGAGGAAAATGTTAGCCACATACTGGTAATCAAGTAGAGGTCAATCTCTGAGTGATATTTAGATTTTCTTTTGACTGCTTTGGTTGTATATGGTGTAGTCAGAGGCTGGAAATAAAATGATGCTGTGTGTATAGGATTTTTCTTTTCATTAATAATGATTTTCTTATTGATAGATGTCATGGTCCATCCAGGAGTAGCAGGAAATAGTGTTTCAGCTGAATCGAATAATGGAAAATACTGAAAGTGGATGTTTTGGTGTTTGGATTTACTGGTGAGCAAATATGTATTTGTGTGGGAATTATGCACTGACAGGAAATTCACATGTACTGCAATGATTAATACACACATGTTCCACCATGTTTGTCTAGTACATATGCTCTAAAAAATAAAAATTGCAGTTTGCTCAGGAGGAAAACCTAATGAAACACAATTTATAGTTTCAGAGGTGTTCCCACAAAAATCTGATTTGTACCTGATCAAACAAAAATGTGTCTATTCACGTCATTATGACACATGATCCCATTCCATTTCCATTTTAAGCTTTATTAATGTACTTATACTCAGGGATGATGAAATTAGCTCTTTTGTATTATGCAAATTTGGTTCCTGCCTTTCCTTTTTTTTTTGCAGAATATAGTTGAGACTATGCAGGCCCTCCAGTATTATTGACAGCCATGGTAAAGATTACCAAAACAGGCCACCTTCTTGACAAAGTGGTGGACGAAGTAATGATGGCGTGATAGCAAGACGTCTTTAGTAGTGGATAGAGGGGAAGAGAAGGTAGGGAGGTGGAGTGAAAGGATGAATTTTTCTTTCCTTCATTTTTGCCCTGCTTATTGCTGCTCCATTTTTTGAGCTTGTAGTGAGTCACTTGGCCAAGAGCAGGAGAGCCATCTGACAGGAACGAGACCATGAGAGTCATAGGATGTGGAGCGAGAGGAGGGTAGGGAACAATTGGAAGAATGAGGAGAACTAGTAAGAAAAAAGAGGGATGATAGAACAAAATAGAGAAGCAGGGTGTACAGGGTAGATTGGGATGGTGCACGGCAATCTAGTCAGGGCCTGAGTGTTGAGGGTGGAGGGGATATAGTAGTGATCAGAGACCTGCAGGGGGAATGCAGTGACATTTGTCCACAGAGCATGAAGTAAAGAGAAGGTCAAGCATGTTTCCTGCACAGAGACTGGTAGGGGACTGGGAAAGTGTGAGGTCAAAAGCGGGAACGGAGTGGAAAGAAAGCTGTGGACACAAAATAATTAAAGGCTGAAGTAATATCTACCAACATCAATCAGCTTTCCCAGGAACATTCCACACTCCTCCCTCCATATCAGTCTGTCCCAAGCTGCCCGTCAGCCATGCTGCCTTTCAGCCATCCCCACCATCATCATCGTCATCATCATTGTACAGGAAGTAAACAGTACTATTGGATGACCGCCGGTCTGGGCAGAGACTCTTGGCCCATACTATATGATGCTATGACCAACAGACTCTCCATTCAACTGCCACCTGACATGAAGTCTAGAAATCATGCAGGAACTGTCCCGGTTAAACACTGTTAAAATTTTTTTCCTTGTGCAGGTGGTGTGCAGGTGCATTTAAAGGTCAATCAGGACCAATGAAGCATGCCCTCTAAACTGTAAACACATGCCGTTGCCCTTAGTAACCAACTGTCTTCCCTGTGGAAAAAAAGTATGCCAGCAAAATAGAGAAACTTTAAACTTAAGATTTCACTGTGTTACTCCCAAAGCTATCCCCCTAAATTTATATTAATAATATATTATGTAGTTAGAACTGTACCCTTGGAAAGAAGAGATTAAAATATAAAGAACGAGTGGTGGCTTGTCATCAGAGCCGGCGATGTCGCGCCTCAGTCTTTTTTACTAATGACATTACAGACAGGAAGTAGGAAGTGAAAATGAGAAAATAACTCTGCAATGATGTAGGACATCGTCCTGCACAACACCAACAATTTCTGGAAGTAATAAATAGCTGAGTTTTTAAAACGTATAGAAATACAGTGAGGAATAGGTGCAACATTTTGATATTGAATGTTTGTATGTCCCCATTACATTGTCACACTGGTTCAGGAGCCCTGGGGGCTTGCCAAATGAATTGAAAACTTTGTCCATCACGGTTAAAATGCAGTTATCCATAATACACCAAAAAATAAACATACATTCTTGTATTTTTTGGGATGTAAATGAAATAATACATGTAAATCAGTGTCTCAGAATGTTCAAATGAATTCTTCCAACAGTCTTCTGAATCCAAAGCTATATGCACTTCACTGTAGGCCAACAGTCTTCTGAATCCAAAGCTATATGCACTTCACTGTAGGCCAACAGTCTTCTGAATCCAAAGCTATATGCACTTCACTGTAGGCCAACAGTCTTCTGAATCCAAAGCTATATGCACTTCACTGTAGGCCAAAGTATGACCTTCTTCAAGGCCAAAAGGTCAAACCCTCTTAGAGCTTGAAGGGTTAAGAACAAAACGACCTTTATGGTCTTTTCTGGAAATACCTAATACAAACATAATGCTCACCCCCTAGTAAGTACAGTAGCTTCCATCGTTTGTGAAAAGAGCCTCGAAATAGGGCCGCTAGCTGGAAATTGGAACTACAAACATTTTAAAACAAGTGTTCACTTTTAAACACAAACGTTCATCATTACACTGGCAGTATTGTGCCCAGTTTTAATAACTACATGATTGCCAAAAGATGAGTGCTGTTTCACATCGTTTGCCTAACAATGATTCTGATGTACTCTTCTGAAGTAGAAACTGCATTTTCAAGCACGAACAACACAAGATAGATGCCATAGCTAGCCCATTTAGCTCACCACCAGCCAACTCAAACTAGTGACCGCTTCACTGAAAGGTACGGCCATGACCTAGTAGCTTGCAACTGTAGAATCTGTCACCAATTCATTATAGTATGATTGTGATTAGTCAAAGTCAAAGTTGTTTATTTATCATATACATCGAATAACATACATCATCCTATGCAGAGATATTCTTTTGACATGGCACAGCGATTCTATGCAGTGGGCTTAAAAACAAGAATTACAACAATATAAGAATTTTAAAATAATAATGACAATATTAATAATAATAATAAAACGCTATGTACTGAGCAGTGGTCTGGAAAATGTACAACAGTAGAAGTAGTAAATATTATAGATTGGCATGGAAAATTGCTTTTAAAGGTGCATTTGGATTCTGCTACATTAGATGTAGAGAGCATAAAGTGACCAGAGAGTGTTAGTGCTCAACAGACGATTTGCGATCAGTGTCTGTGTTCCATGTTGAGCAGCCGAATGGCCTGTGGGAAGAAACTGTTTTTAAGTCTGGTGGTCCGTGCCTTGATGCTCTGGTAACGTCTACCAGATGGCAGTAGTGAGAAAAGTTCACGGCCTGGGTGTCTGTGGTCTTTGAAGATGTTCTTTGTTTTCCTGAGGCATCGCTTATGGTAGATGCCTTGCACGGAGGGGAGGCAGCAGCCAATGAATGCCCTCCTCTGACTTCACCACCCTTTGAAGGGCCTTACGATCAGCAGCGGAGCAGCTGCCATACCAGGCTGTAATGCAGCCTGAGAGGATGCTCTCAATGTTGCACCTGTCGAAGTTTGTTAAAATCCTGACAGACATGCCAAACTTATTGAGTCTCCTCAGGAAGTATAGGCGCTTTTGGGCAGTTTTTGTTACCGAGATGGTCTGTCTGGACCATGTGAGGTTGTCGCTGATGAACACACCGAGGATTTTGAACTCTGAAACACTCTCGACTTCAGCTCCATCGATGTGTATGGGGGCAGGACCCTCCCTCTGCTGCTTCCTAAAGTCCACTATCATCTCTTTTGTCTTGCTGACGTTGAGAGAGAGGTTGTTGCTCTGGCACCAGGTAGCCAAGGCTCTTACCTCTTCTCTGTAAGCAGTCTCATCGTTGTTGGAGATGAGACCTAGGATGATTGTATCATCAGCAAACTTTATGATGGTGTTACATAACATTTGCAAAGACAAACAGAAAACAGAGCTACCTCTTAATGGAGCTGTAAATCAATTAGAAACAGCATATATGCAAAAAACTAAAGTTATGGAAGTACCTACTGTAGATAGCTAACCAAATTAATTAACCACCTGACTGCTGGAGATAGAGAAAAGAATTCCTCCGGTCTTGATGTATGGTTGACACTGCACTGTTGATAGGTACCTAGTTAGTTATTAATAGAAACTTTTTAATAAAAACTTGCTACTGTGCAATCTTTTACAAATTCATTATAATACAAACTGCTTAAGTTTGATTGTTATGTGACGGGGACAAGAGACAGTTTACATACTGTATTTATTTTTGGTGTCAGAAATCTATCGAGATGCTAGACCTAAGATACACCCACTCTAATGTTTCTGATGTGTAGTTGATCCTAGGAGAACCCAGACCTTTGGAACATGCTTTACCATGTGGCCTGATGACTCCTTCCTGTCTCTGTCCTGTGCCCACCCTGCTGTGCTGGTGCCCATGTCACTGCTGTTACTGATCAGGTGGATGCCTGGTGTCTCCAGCTGTACATCTCCCATTCCTATCTCCATTGATAGACACTAACTGAACGCTGATAAACAGTGTGACCATAGTACAATGGGCTGTGTACCCTTAGAATCCCCACCCGGTACAGCCAGAAGAGGACTAACTACCCACTTGAGTCTGGCCTCTAGGTTTTTTCGTAGGTTCCATTTACTACTGTGCATCAATTGTTGTTGCTTGCTCTTGAGTGTTTACGGCCGGGTATCTGTGAATGCATCCACCTTGTATTATATTTACCAATACAAAGCCTGAAAAGACATCCTTGGGCTCAGAAAAATCAAGGAAAACCGTGAGACAATGTCCAAGGCTTGTAGCTTGTTCGTTATAACTGGGATGCTAATTCACGCACAAGTATTTCAATCTTGCTTGTCCTTCGTTTTCATGCAATGACCTGATAGCATGTATTTTGCCTGGGACGATGTAAAATCTGGTGCTCTCTCTAGCCAAGCATGGGTGAAAGATATATTACTGTCCTAGAAATGTCTGGGACATGATCCCAGCACGACTGGGTCCCCGCAGCATGGTGTGCCCCTTTAAGGAAGTCACCATGGGCAATGCTAAGTTACCATCAGTACTCACCGAGGTTGCCAGGTGCAATAACATTGAACTTTTACTTATCCATGAATGAACCAAATGACGTAAAACGATCTTACATATTTTAAAGATATCCTGGCAGCATGCAATACAACATATACAACCAACTGGAAAAAATTATATATCTGTAAGGACGTTAGGTGAAAGTGATCCCATTATCTACCAGAAATCAATGGGAAGGTAACCATGTTATAGCCATCTGGTGCTGCCACATGACAGTAAATTTTCTGTGCACAGTCCAGTTACGAGTCCTGCCTGCAGTGGTCTCGTCTGGTCTGGGGTACGGTTATTAATTGAGAACATCAATAACAACATGCTCTGTTGTCTCTCTTGAGAAGAACATTTATCATATCAGGCTGGTACAGCCAGTAAAGCCAACATAGCTACCTGAGCTGGCACTAAAATCCACCCCCACCAAAAAGCATAACACAGGCCAGATATTAGTGTGACATTTCTACACCATGTTTCTGCCTGTGGACATGTGTGCAGGACTATGGGAAAACAAATCTGGTATCAGTGTTACCTGGCGTTGTCACTTTAAATATATTTTTAACATACTGTAATACTATTTGACTAATACTGTAGGTACTGGAAGGTCAGTGATCACACCTCTTAGAGGACCACTCGGATCACATGATTATCCATCCGGATCACATCATTATTCATCCAGAGTCTTTTTTCCAGTTGAAAAGTCCAACCATGCAAAACTATCCTTGTGTTAGACGAAAAATAAGAGTAACATCATATTCTATCCTGTTGAAATAACAAGAATTGTGCATCCCCAACCGCAGAAAACCTGCTGCACACTAGAACATTTTTAATTGGGATTGTGAGTGGTAGTGACATGTTTAAAATGTTGGTAGTAAAACACTATATAGCCAAAAGTATGTGGACACCGGAGCATCACACCCATTTGAGCTTGTTGGATATCTCATTCCAAAACTAATATGGACCACCAAACTTCTGTGAAGGCTTTCCACACGATTTTGGAGTGGGAATATGTACACATTCAGCCAAAAGAGCATTTGTGAGGTCAGGCACTGATGTTGTACATGGTAAGTCACTTTTAGATTAGGTCTATTTTAAGAGGGGCTTGGCAAATTCAATGTAATCATGTGAATGGGTACCATTAACTGTTTGGCTGAAGATATATTTCAATGTTCAAAGTTATGACCTTTTGAAAAATTATATGTATATTTTATGTATAAGAATGTATAATATTTATGTTTAACTGTCTTAGGAACATGTCAATGCCAAGTTTATTTCTATAGCACATTAAAAACAACCGAATTTGACCAAAGTGCTGAACGGGATAACATGTCAAAGAAATCTGTAAAACAAAATGCTTTCAAAAGTAACATAACTATATTGTAACTATAAAGACCATTAAACTTTGTATTAAACAAATAATATAAAGAACAGTTAACGGTGAAAAACTGTAAATCAGTATTTGGTCTGACCATCTTTTGCCGTTAAAACTGAAGCAATTCTCTTTTGATACACTGTTGTGCAGTTTCATAATGATTTCAGCTGGAGATCTTGCCACAATTCTTCTTCAGACTGACTGTCTTGCTTGCTGTTGTCTGTCTAGGTAATACCCCACAGCATCAATGATTTTGACATCAGGGCTCTGCGGAGGACAAACCATCCGTTACAGAATTTCTTTTTTTTTGCTGAAGACAGTCCTTTGTGATCTTGGCTTTGTTTGTGGTCATTGTCTTGCTGGAGAATGAAGTTGCGATTGATCAGATTCTGACAGTATAGCATGATGGATCTATGGTATCTAAAGGCAAAGGCACACTGCACCAATTGTCATATGTGCTCGCCCGGCATCCAGTTTACCTCTGATTGCTAGCTCACCCCATGCTGTGTTTTCGGGACCACCGACTGTTAGTGTCTGGCAATTTCGGATGTGCCCTGACCTTAAGACTTCTGCACAGCGCTGTATATATACAATATCTGTATCTGTCTATCACAACAGTACATATACATACTGGTAAATTGTGCTATGGCCTGCAACACTTTTGCCAGACCGTTTGTCTTGATTCAGCATAGTAAGTAGGCTAGCTGATCTTCATGATGATTAACTGCTGAGAAGTCAAACAAGGAAGTGGTTTTGGAAAACTAAGGTATAAATAATTTTTCTGTACACATATTCTATATCTATACCATACGTTACTACTGCTGAATGTCCTACTGTCCTGCGCGATTGTAATGAATGAAGCTCTTGCTGTTGAAACAAAGTGCTCGTGGTTGAAACTAAGAGCTGGTTTTTGCTGTGCATGTGTCATTGAGATCATAGCGGTGCAAATATTGGAGCACTGGGCAAGTGTGTTCCAAGCTTTTGACTGGTACTATACAGCATGCATAGATAGATAAAATGCATACATTTCCTCACAGTAGTATAGCCTACAGTTCATGATTTAGTGTTATTATTCTTCCAAGGTGTTCTTAAGACAACTGACGTCATCTGTTAAGTCTCAGCCTGCACCTCACCCATTTCCTGTAAAGACTGTGCATGCAGCAATGTTTCTGTCATTAGAGTAGGTGAAAAATAACTTTTTTTTAAGGTGGTGATATGTTTATATTTATGAGACAGGATGGGTGTGTACATATCACTGCTAGTGGTGGAGATTTGTTGGATGCATTAAGGTGGATGATTTAATGGTAGGCTACAGAACACGGGTGAGGTCATCTGTCAAGACAGCTGGCTCCTAAACCCATAGTCATATTGCCTGGTTAAACAAGACTGAACGCTGACAACAATGCTGAATTTAATTTGTCTAAATGAAATCATAAAAACAAGTTTAAGATTGATTAAAATGAGAAGAATGAAACCATACCTTTCCTCTCTATGAGAGACAGTTTATTGCCTTCAATATCTCTATCCAAATCATTGGATCACTGAGATACACCTCATCAAGTCTGTCTTATTTGTGTCACCTATATACTGCAGTATCACCAGTCACTGAAGCTGTAGATCTGACATGAGTTCCCTTTGAGGAGAAACTTGCCTTATGAATGATCTTTTCATGCACCTCTGGAACACCACCCCCCTCCCCCCACCACTATGATAGGCTCTGCGTTGGCGTCTTCTTGTGTTTGGTAGGAATAATGTAAAATGTCCTATTCTACCAGTTCTCTAAAACAGCTGAACTGGAAATCTACTGGAAACTGCTAAGAAAAATCCATATGGACTACTTTTGACACTGTTGAACCCAGTATAGAGCTCTGGAATATATTAAGTATTAATATTAAGTATCACTGTAAAATCCTCAGTGTTTCTGGTTTTACTATTGATCGGTACAGTATGTGTTTGGGTAAAATTAACATTTTAGTTCTATTCCATGCACTATTGACAACATTTCTAGCATTTTGGTTTTATTCCATACACTATTGACAATATTTCTTCCATTCAACTGGTTGAAATAACAAAAGTGATGCAGTGTTGTCAGACCTCAAGTGAATATTCATTTTTAAACAACACAGTACTCATGCTTTAACTTAAGAGTTTTAAATTACAGCTTTCATTTGTCCTTAGCATGCTCTCCACCAGTCTTTCACATTGACGCTGGGGGACTTTATGCCACACTTGGCGCAAAGATTCAAGCCACTTGGCTTTTATTTGACGGCTTGTGACCATCCATCTTCTTCTTAATCACAGCATGCCAAGATGCATAAAAGTTGCGGTTGAAAATCAAGGTTATTCAACCAAATATTCCAGAGGTTTTCAATGGGGTTCAGGTCTGGCCATGCCAGGGTTTGGTCGTCCGCTGTGTGGCATGGAGCACTGTTCTTCTGCAGAAAAAAAAATGGAGAACATTGTCAGAGCAGAAGGAAGTTTTCTTCCAAGACAACCTTGTACAATACGTGGCTTGAATCATGCATCCTTCACAAACACAAATCTGTCCCTACTGAAACACCTCCAGATCATCACCGATCCTCCACCAAATATCACAGCGGGTTAGAGACACTGTGGCTTGTAGGTCTCTCCAGGTCTCTGTCTTAACATTAGATGACCAGCTGGGCAAAGCTGGACTCATCAGAGGAGATTACAAACCTACGCCTGGCTCTTCTTTGCTTCTCATCGATGAAGGGATCTTTTTCTAGCTTTGTACAACTTCAGCCCTGATCCTAGGAGTCTGTTTTGAACCGTCCTCTCCTTGCACTTCACCCCGGCTGCCGTTTTCCATTCTTTTTTAGGTCACTTGATGTCATCCTACGGTTGTTGAGTGACATTTAAATGAATTGCCGGTCACCTCGGTCAATGGAGAGTTGTTTTCGCCCTTTGTCGGTCTGTACATTTGTTGTCACCAATGTCTGCTGCTTTACCTTGTTTTTGTTTCATCTCGCCTCGCCTTTGACATTTTAAGGATGGAAGCAACCCAACGCTCACTGTATCTCTAAAGCCAGAATTAAACTCTTCTTTTCCTCACTCAAACCTTTTCTTTACAACACTTTTGGCATGGTCAACATTTATTTTTTTTGCAATTTATTTTTGAGGTACAACTAGCACTGTTTTTGCCATCCAGCTAGTCCTGTTACAAGTGTATGGTGAGGACCACAACAGTGGTTCATATACTTTTCCTTATTAAATAACATTTGGTTCAGGGGATCAGTACCTCATTCAGTAGAATAAGTGCCATACATGTATAGATGCTGATTTAAGAAAACATTGCAGAGGTCTTACTTTTTTCATAGCTGTATATTTTTTTAAACATACAGTTTTGGTCTGAAAATGAAATCTACAAAATAGTGTAGATTTTAGTAAGGATAACCTATTTATTTTAAGAAATAGTATTTAATTGTCTTTCAACTGTAACGTATGTAATATAATGTTACGGTATCTTTCATTATATCCTGTATATGTGATTCACTGTTAATTTCATTAGACCTATGCCTATACGGTGGTAAAGACGTTGGCTAAGCCTAACAAAGTAAAATGTATGCCCAGAGATGATGCCAAAAAGCTTCATTAATATTATTGTATTTCTACAGTTTGACAAGCCAGCGGTATAGCTCATTTAAACAAACACTATTCAGCCCTTCATTTTGTTGTTCTGGCATCCACTGATACCACTTAAAATGAGGAAGTGTTGATTTGGGGGCCTTTTTAAATAAACCTCGTACACAAGCAACCCTGTCCTCAAATCTTCAAATCAAAGTGCCATTATAGTTTTCTGGCTGCTATTCAAATGAATTTTCTAACAGGGGGCTATACTGCCTCTCTTTTAACTGTCAAGTTTTGACAGCTTGAAAGCTCTTTGGTCTGTTTTTAAAGAGCCAAAATGGCCACCCATTTGCCTCTCAGAGAGCTTGAATAAGCTAAAAACTCACTGTGACATGGTGGGTTTGAGTTTTAAACACCAGCCCAGATAATGGGAGAGGGGAGATTAGACATAACAAAAACTCATTAAAAAGTAGCTTACTCTTATCATCTAATATCAAAACAACAATGATTAATATTGACTGAGTACACAGTTATTAAGTGATGTTCATTAATTGGAATCAGTTGTTAAACTAATAGAACTGTTGTAAAAGAATATTATCATAAGCACTCAAATGCATGCAGAATACCTTTCAAACGTTTTGTCACTTTTGTGAACACGTCAGTCTTATGAATAATATCATTCATATTTGCTATTGCCTAGGAAGAAATTAAAGGCAAACAGGTCAGGCAGCAGTAACACAATAAATACATTGAATAGTATTAAATCTATTTGATTCAGAGCAGCTTTAATTAAATTGCATTGCAAATTTCTTTCCTGTCAAAGGGTTTTGAAAACGGGTGAATTAAAAAACGATCCTCTAATCGGATACAATTTTATTAATTGTTTTTATTTTTTACTTTCAATTCCCCTTTGACTTTGTACAGTCGGCACTCCTCAACAGGTAGAGGATGGTCGAAGATTGATCACATGCTTGCCCAAGCACGTGTCATAACAAAGCTGGTCTGATTCACATCACTCTCCACTGCTCGTTCAACACGGAAGGCCTTTGTTGGGAATTTTTTTCTCTATTGACTGAAAAGAACATAACAGTGTGGAATATTTTATGTGAAACCATTGTGCAATTATAGATTGAGTGTTCACTGTGACGTTTTCCTTTAATCAGAACCAATTTTCTGAATGTTATATTTATATTTTAGAGGAAATCGTGTATGTTAGAAAAACTAAATTAAAAAGGAATTAGTGTATAAACAAGGAAACACCAAGTTGCATTTAAATTACGTAGGTAAGTAGATTCGGGTGGGTGAATAATTGGGTACAGAATTAACCAATCAGGAGAGACCTTAAAGAAAATAGTTTAATATATAGACATGAGCAACTTGGTCCGTTTGCTTTTACCCATACACAAGTGACTGCAAAACACCATGCTGAGAGGAAATGTGATCTCAGAGGGCTTTGGAAAGAGGGTAATGAGAGCACATCAGTATGGGGAATGCTATAAAACCATCTCAAAAACATCTGAGCTCCATCAGTCTATTGTGAGGAATATGATTTACAAATTTAGAGGCCCTTCAGAAATAATCTCCATGAGCTGTAACCAAATCAATAGTCAGGTAAATACCAAATCTCTGGTTACTGTGCAAGCTTCAACAATCAGAATGCACTGAACCAGCCTCTGCTGTTAAAAATAACCAAATTGCCTATCTTTGCAAGAGACCACCTTACTAAATCTAAAGTTTGCTCGAAGTCCATTTTCTGTAGAGATATGTCAAAAATTGACCTTTTTGGACACAATCAAAACTGCTTAAAAGTATTCTCATCCCAACAGTCAAGCATCTTGGTAGGAATGTCATGGTGTGTGGCTGCCTTTAATAAATTCTGAGATATACAAGATTTTTAACAGAGTGTCAGGGCATCAGTTAAGGAGCTAAAGTTGGGCTTAACCTGGATCTTCCAACAAGAAAGAATGCAAAACATTCAAGTATATCTAACGAAGAATGGCCTTGGAGAAAAAGTGTTTGGTTTTTCAACTGTACATCTCAGAATTTTCCCAAATTATGTTCTCAGAAAACTATTTTGAAAACTTGAATTATGTTATATGCCAAAATATTTAGGGTATTTTTACATTCAGCTGCAAATTTTGCTATTAGGCTATATTCATACTTCTGTTACGTTGACCCTGCACATTTCGTTTAGCAGATTCATTTGAGAACATTCCACACATTCCATAGCATTCAAAATTATATTGCAACATTCACAGTTAGGGTTAGGCATGAGAATACTAACGGTTATGGTTAGGCATGATATTACTTACGGTTAAGGTTAGGCATGACATTACTAATGGTTAAGGTTAGGGATGACGTTACTAATGGTTAAGGTTAGGGATGACATTACTAACAGTTAAGGTTAGACATGACTTTACTGAGGTTAAGGTTAGGTTTAAGGTTAAGGTTAGGTTTAACATTACAAAAAAATGGACAATCGTCTGTCTGCATCACGTAGCAATGTAGAACAAAACACACACAAAGTGTCCATCTGGATTTGAACTTTCGAACACTGGCATTTATACGCCCGTCCACCATCCCCAACCTCCACCCTAGCAAAATTTATGGTATTTACATGCTACGTCATGACCATCATATTTAACGTTATTCGAGTGTTAAATTTAGTTCCCTAATAACGTAATTGACCTATGGCTAATCCACACCCCCTCCTCTCACTCGGACAAACAATCAACATTTGGTGACAGGCGCTATGGAGACAGAAAGATTATATATAATCTCAAAGTCATCAAAAGGGCCTTAACCATGCATTCGAGGGTTAAAAATAATGATTTTATTGTTGAGAAGGTCGATAAAAACCTTCAGTTCCAGGCAAAAATGTACTGGTCACAGTGTAAATAAACGTGATAAACCGCATCACGTTGCCATCACCATCTCAGACTACAAGATAAGAGGATCAGCATTGTTTATGCACTGCAGTGTAAGAAGTGTGATTTACTTTCAATGTATTAATTTATTATTTCTTTCAATTTATTAATCTAACTTAATGTGACTTGTAAAAAATTGCTATGGTAATTGGTACTAGCTTATTTTTCATCTAAACCTAGCTTAAAGCTCCGTATTAGCATAGCTAGATTTTTCTTCTGCAAAAGCAACATTTTGTAGTATACTAGGTTTTGCTAAACATCTGTTAACAGTATTAAGTTTTTTTGGTTATTTACAGATACATCAATAAAGTTAAGCTCCAAAAGTTGACGATTGTATAACTACAGCATTTTGGACAACACAATCATGTACGATTGCCAAAGTACAAAAACTACATAACAGCCCAATGAACTCCCAGGAAACGAAGTGACATGATGTACAACGCAGAAGCTAACTTAGGCTAATGTTACGTTTTATTAGAGATGTTAAATATAACGTTCAAATATGTTGTTGACTTACTTTAGGACAGATGTAGACGTCCTTGTTGATTTTATTTATATAGTTGGTGTTGTGGTCTACCGCATAAATTAATCCAGAGCAGACACTTATCTGGGTTGAGATTTGGCTTTGGAACGAGTAAAAAAATAGACACCTTCCCCCAGCCTCTCGGGATACCTAGTATCGGAGGTGCATGTACCCCATGCACACCGTTTGACCATTTTACACTTGAAATGTCATAAAAATACAAAATGAATGACAACGGACTAACTGCAATGCATTTCAATGGACGTGGAAGCAGAGAATGTCTGATTGTATTGGGTTAGCTATGCGCACTGTGATTGGTTCATCGCGATTGGGGGCGTGGTTTAGCCATAGGTCAATTGACCCTCTCATATGTTCATATTTCACATATTTTGGTTTTACAAAATAGTTCCCTTAGAACGTATTTTTAATCTGATTTTGGGCTCGTTCTTTTTGGATTGAAAGTCCTGAGCTTAATCCAATTGAGATGCTATGGCAGGACTTGATGCAGGCAGTACATGCCAGACACCCCACAAACCCCACTCAGTTGGCTGAGTTTTGTATTGAGGAGTAAGCTGAAATCTCCCAAAACAGATGTAAGGGAGATTAGTTGCTATAGGAGACATTGACTCCAAGTTTTCACTGCTAATGGAGGTGCCACAATTGAATGATTGGGTTCACATATTTTTGCACAAATTAAATGTGAATTCCTGTTGAGCAATGCACTTCTTTAAATAAAAAATGAAAATGTGTCCTATATTCAAATGTTTTTATAAAAAATTGGGATTTAGATATTTATATTTTATAGAAAATCATGACGATCTCTGCCGAGCTTACAAACTTTCAAGCAGCAAAGTTTGTGAACTGTATTATGCTATTTTGTGTCACGGTTGCCCCCTCAGGGCATCTGATGTAGGCACCTGTTCTCCCCTGTGTAGAAAAGTACTGCTTTCTCCCCTGTTTGTCTTTAGTGTCAGGCATTTGTTTTCCCGCTCTTTTAGTCACCTGACTGTTCACACGTTTTTGTCTGACAATAGATCTCCATCAATTATTCTTCAGATGCAACTACTATTCCCATTAGTCTGTGTGTTAGTATTGTTTTGGTGTTTGGTAGCTGTCGAACATTGTTGTGTGTAGTTCTGTGTGATGTGTGGAGTTATATTACTGAATGCGTTTTGACCAACCAAGGTTTCAATGTTTTCCATATTAAAAACTGCTTGCTTTCAGTATACTCTTTTGCATTTGTCTCCCTCCTTTACAGACCAACATGGAAAGATACATTTTGCCATGTTATTAGGCTTCATTGTTAAACTGGTGTATTAACTAGTCAAGTACAAGCACATTGTTTTAAAAAGGTCAGTTGAGGTTGCACTACATTATATGATCTTAATTTATTTGTACTTCACAGTTTTTGCTGCATTCCTTTGTCATACTTTATTAAAATTAATAGCAGTTACATACAAGGATGGTGTTCTGCATCTCAAAGTATTCTGGGAGTGGCTGACAGCCTAGTTAATTAGCAGTAGAAAGGTCAGATGCCAAGTAATGAACCAGGCCAAACAGCCACACTCCAATTAGACATTGTTCTTGGTTAATTATCAACAGTAGTGCTACACTGCCTTTTTCTATACTTCATGCCATTATTTATAAGGCTGGGTGAAACAAAGCATATCCTTTATTATTGAAACGATCGCAACCAAAAGTATTACTTTCCAGAGTTGTTGTTGAACATTATTTTTCTATTTTATGGAAATGAATGATGACATCTTAGTCTCTGAGGTTGAGTGAGGGGTAATTTATATTAAGATGGAAATGACATTGGTATTGCCGCTGACATTATACTGGTCAGCAATGTAGAGCTAACATTATTGCGAATAGATATTCTTTGTGAACATTCCTTGCTGCGTTTTCATTCCTTACACACAAAAATCTAATGTTATATTCCCATTTCAATAATTATAGTTTACTTGTCTCTCTCTGTGTCTTCTGGCTGTGAAGTAAATTAACGGGAGAAGCCCATGCACAGACATTGTATATTTTTGTTTATCCTGTTAAGCCAGATGATTCAATATGATTGAGTCATTTAGTGAATTAAATAGATCCTCTCCTTTTGTTGTAGAGGGTTCCTGGGGCCTTTAAAATAACCTCTTCTTCACAGAGTTGAACTAAAAACACCACAGCCCTGGATACATCAATCTCATCCTATTAAATGTTGAGTAGATGCTTGCAGTGCTACCAGTAAAGGGCCTTCCGAACCTTTGATCGCTAACTCACCTCATGCTGTGTTTTGTCGAACACCCACGGCAAGTTAAATCACTGTTCGTACAGCGCTAGCAACTTTAAAACTTTGAGCTTGTCCTGGGAGTTTTTGCACAAGCAAAACAAAAAACATTGTCTATTGTCACACTGCAGAAAATTTGTCATGTTAACAAGACAAACGCTAATTTAGTCTTGGAGAGGTGATAATTACTTTCGAAGTGTAAGTGGAAAACAAGCGCATATATGTGACTGAGACATAAATGTAGTGATGGTTTTGACTATAACCATTTTACCTGCAGAGGTAAAATTAAATAATTTGTCTAGATGAAAAAGCAAATTTGTTTTTGATATAGCCACATGAAACCTCAGAGGATGATGCATGTACTGTAGTTAGTATTGAAAGATACCGGGTTGCTTTGAACAATTAAATATTATACATTTAGAGTTCCTATTAGCTTAAACATGATAATAACCTTTAATATTATTCTTCAATAATGTACTCAAATTGTTTTGCCACAGTCTTCCCACTCCCACTGGCTATTAAACAGGAGGTCATCACCCAGCACAGAGCCCAGAGAACATTGTCTCTCTGGGGAATCTACACATACCAACCTTGATTACCCACATCTCATCTTATTCCCAAATCTCATCGCCTCGTTGGTTTCTGCAGGCAAAATAGGTCTGTCTTTCTGTTCTTCACAAAGCCTTTTAACAGAAACTGAGAAATATGTTCCAGTAAGCGTTAATGGAGCCAAATGAATTTAGCTTGAGGCTGACAAAATGAAAAAGCATGTTACACTCAGTCTTGTTTAACAGGGTTTGCTTTTTGCTTGTGTTTCCTCATCTACGTGAGTTGTCGGCAGGGTATGGTTAGGCACATACAGTTATGAATGCACATATAAGCACACAAGCACAAACGCACACATGATGGCGAGAACTGAGCTATAATTACAGAACTAGCATGGGGAGAGAACTTTGTTTAAATAACAGCCTTTTCCAAGGCCTTTCAAAGTCAAGGTTTCTCAGCTGTAAAAACATAGTTTCAAGAAAGCCCTGTTTTTAACATCCATTAGCAATTACAGATAACCACCAAAGTAATTCAAACAACTTAAAGTTCAACAACCCTCCATAGTGATAGTATATTCAAAAACGATGTGTTCCTATTTGGTTCATTAGTCCACTAATAATTCACGTAATAGTGTTACATTTTCAAGAGAAATTAAACGTGTACAGAGAAAAATGTTCATGCTGTAATGATTTATATGATGCACATTTGTTGGAGGATTGTTTTATTACTTTACTAATGAACCAAAGACTCATTTATTTTTTTAATTAGCTATCATTTTACTAGGGAGTTGTGATCAGCAAAAAAACACATTCAATGCACCTTATACCGTGGCGAACATTTTGTAATGGCATACTGGATGGATGGGTGCAGCAGAACTCTTCCATGACAAATCCCTTGAATTTTGTATTGTATCGATGGTTCAATTAGGGTACGTTTTTTTCGCAGCATCCGTAGGGTGTTGCTGATGATTTTTTTATCTGCTCTTTTCAACTAACCTACAGTATGCACTTTCATCATTTTGGTTATTAAGTTTTATTTAAAATATATAAGAAATATCAATCCTCCATATCCATAGCATATGTTTACATTGACTTACTAAAGTTAATATAACTTTCCATAACTTTCCAAATCCAACAAAATCTTTTCATTATAGAAAGAGGTTGTAATGCACGCTTTTACAAAATATAATAATAACTAATATATAATAATATAAAATATAGGCCGACAGCGGCATGGCAACACTGTAGGTTTTATTAGAACCATAGCTGCTAAACCTGTACTATTTTGGATAGAGATAGTAATTATTATTATTTGTATTTGTTTTTAATTCAACAAGGTATTACTATAGTAGTTTTAAATAAGGACTTGATTGTCTCTGAGACAAGCTAATCTGTCCTGGCCTCTGGGGACAATGTGATGTTTTCTCTAGCCTCACAGTGGTCTATTGATTAATCAAAGATTATGTCTTTCAATTAGCACGTAGCTTACCAGATAACAAATTAAAACTCCCAATTACACATTGAAACCACAGCAGGGTTGTCTTTGACCAGATTAGCATCCCGCCACGCTCAAAACTACATGTCTGAAGTCCAGCCCAAATATCTCTGGAACAGGATTTGTAATGAATTAATAAAAAAAATGTTATTTCAAAGTATAAAACAACAAGCTGTATTATATTTTGTAACTATATGAAATGCATACAGTCAAGGATGCCGACAGGAATCCCTGGGCCCGGGCACAACTACACATTTAGGGCCCCCCGCTAAAAAAATGACTGTGCAAAAACAAATTTTGGGCCCCCCTCAGGAATGGGCCCCGGGACAATCATAGTTGCCCCCCCCTGTCAGCATCCCTGCATACAGTATATTATGGAAATATAAAAAAGAATTGAGATCACTGCATTTCACTTAAATCGACTCAATTGAAAACCTCTGGAATATGATCAAGAGGTGGATGGATGGTCATAAGCCATCAAACAATCCTGAGCGGCTTGAAACTTTGCTCTAGGAAGTGGCATCAAGTCCACTAACATCAAAGTGAAAGCCTGGTGGAGAGCATGCCAAGACCCATGAAAGCCAATTATTATTATGACACCAAATATTGATTTCTGAACTATTTTTAAGTTAACACAACTGCATTTTGTTGTTTCAAAAGTAAATATTAACTCATTTTCTTTGCATTATTTGAGGTCTGACAAATCTGCATATTTTTTGTTATTTTGACTAGTTGTCATTTTCTGCAAATAAATGCTCTGTATGACAATATTTGGAATTTGGAAAAAAATACTGTCAGTAGTTTATAGAATACATTTTTTTACCCAAACACATACCTGTCAATAGTAAAACCAGAGACACTGATTATTTTTGCAGTGATCGCTTAATTTCCAGAGCTGTACAGGTCCTTCTCAAGAAATTAGCATATTGTGATAAAGTTCATTATTTTCCATAATGTAATGATAAAAATTAAACTTTCATATATTTTATATTCATTGCACACCAACTGAAATATTTCAGGTCATTTATTGTTTTAATACTGAGGATTTTGGCATACAGCTCATGAAAACCCAAAATTCATATCTCAAAGAATTAGCATATTTCATCTGACCAATAAAAGAAGTGTTTGTAATACAAAAAAAGAAAATAAAAAGTCAACCTTTAAATAATTATGTTCAGTTATGCACTCAATACTTGGTCGGGAATCCTTTTGCAGAAATGACTGCTTCAATGCGGCGTGGCATTGAGGCAGTTAGCCTGTGGCACTGCTGAGGTGTGATGGAGGCCCAGGATGCTTCGATAGCGGCCTTAAGCTCATCCAGAGTGTTGGGTCTTGCGTCTCTCAACTTCCTCTTCACAATATCCCACAGATTCTCTATGGGGTTCAGGTCAGGAGAGTTGGCAGGCCAATTGAGCACAGTAATACCATGGTCAGTAAACCATTTACCAGT
>JACXGM010000551.1:6578-51324 GCA_016801145.1 Umbra pygmaea
CTTCGTGCCCTGGATGTGCATCCCACAAATCTCCATCAACTGCAAGATGCTATCCTGTCAATATGGGCCAACATTTCTAAAGAATGCTTTCAGCACCTTGTTGAATCAATGCCACATAGAATTAAGGCAGTTCTGAAGGCGAAAGGGGGTCAAACACAGTATTAGTATGGTGTTCCTAATAATCCTTTAGGTGAGTGTAAGGCTTTGTACATGGATTAAGGCACATTTTGTCATACTAGTTGTTACATACCACCTAATTTAACACCTGAGCATTCAAACTAGATATCTAGCTCATGTTGATGCATCAGGAGTTCCACACTAATCAATCATTACAATAACAATTTTAAATGTCAGCAAAAGTGGCATAATCACTTTATCTTTAAATCTAATAATATACAGTATATAACTTACCTGGACTCGAGTAGGAATAGATTTCCAAACAAGGTTTATCTGACTTTATTGTGAGCTTTTTCTCGATAGCAGGAGGTAGACAGAAGAATGTGCATGATGATGCACCAATCAATATTAATTTACATCAGTAACAATAAGGCTCAAGGGCAGAAAGCGTGGAAAAATAATGAACTGATGTGTACTTTTAACTGTTGCGCACAAAAAAAACATTTAACTATAAGCGATTAGAAGAAAAATTAATCTATTTAATTGTAAATTCAGTCACAACGTCAAACTTGTGGCTTCTTTTTCTACAATTTGGCTAATTCACAGGTAAAATACAAAACACAACCTACTAGCGCCCCCTAATGGTCTGGAGCACTTCCGTTGTGAGCAACTTGAAATGCAACATTTATCTAAATGTTTTGACTGTCTATAATGCTGTTGTGCCCTCCTGGGCCACCATAGATTTTAATAAAACCTTCCTCCATTTTATTCATAAAGAATTACTGTAAAATAACACACATCTCAAAGTGGGATTACTTAATGTTAGATTCCTTGTTTCAAAGGCAACTAAAGTCAATGAATTAATCACTTGGATGTGATTGGCCTGTGAAACCTGGCATAAGCCTGATGATTGAACTGCACTAAATGAGACCTCTCCTCCTGGTTACACTGGAGAACAAATCCCCAGTGCATCCCACAAAGGTGGAGGTGTTGCTAGGGGGTCCGCGTGGCTTAGCTAGTTGAGTTGCTGCATTGTAAGACCGTCTACGTCATGATGGTCATGGGTTTGAGTCATCCCACAAAACATGTGTTTGCCCCTTGACATCCCACAGATCAGTACAAGGAGTTGCAGAGCTGCCGACAAGGCAGGATTCGAGAGGGAATTGGGAAGGGAAGAAAATAGGAAAAAATCACAACAACGACAAAAATAGTTGGTTTTGCTAATATTTATAAAACCAACTATCAATTTACACACATAAAATGGTTGGGTTTCTCTCTTTTGAGGTATTAGTTTTGAAAGTTATACAGCATCCTCAATCATTTTTCATAGTCACTATTTATAGCCCCCCTCGACCATATACAGTGTACCTCAATGAGTTCCCAGAATTCTTTACAGACCTTGTAGTCATGGCAAATAGTATTTTAATTTTTGGCGACTTCAATTTTCACATGGAGAAGTCTAATGACCCTCTCCAAAAAGTCTTTGGAGCCACTATTGACTCATTGGGTTTTATCCAACATCTTTCAGAACCTATGCACTGCCACAACCATTTCTTGGATATAGTTTTGTCCCATGGAATGGATATTGTGGATCTTACTGTATTTGCTCATAATCCTGAAATATCAGACCATCATTCTATTACATTTGCTGTCGAAACACTAAGCTCCCTTGTGCCCCAACCAAGGACTTTTAGGGGACGTATTATGGGTTCTTGCACAAGGATTCTTGGACGCACTCCCTCCACCTACCCAAGGATGTCAAAGCAAATACAGTACATCTATTAACACTAACTTTAACAAGGAGTTAACCCTGCATAATACATTGGATGTAATTGCACCAATAAAAACAAAGCAAATACATAACAATACGTTAGCTCCCTGGCACACAGACAAAATGACATCCATTAATCAAGCCTGCAGAATACTGCAAAGGAAATGGCACTCCACCAAGTTGGAACCATTGAAACTAGCTTGGAAAGATATTATGATAAACTATCGATCAACCTACTTTATCAACTTAATTGAGGACAACAAAAACAATCAAAACTGTATTTTTTAGATGGTTGCAAAGCGGACGAACAAGCAGCACTCCACAAGTGATGTTGGCCTTCACTTCAGCAGTAAAATGTTCATGAGCTTGTTCATAAAATGCACATTTCTCCACAACATGGTTTATGTATGATTGCACAGAACTGCCCGGAATTCTTTACCTCTGTATCGTTTGTTACTTTCACCAAATTAGTCATGGGTTCTAAACCTACCAGCTGTCAACTGGACCCTATTCCTACTAAAATAATTAAGGAGCTATTTCATGTGCTTGGCCCACCTATGCTGAACATAATCATTTGTTCTCTGTCCTCGAGATCTATTCCAATATACCGTACTTGGTGGATCTGGCCCCAGGACTACTAACAGGACCTTAATGTGTACTGATAAACACTTGGCCTTAATTAGACATGCACTCTAAAACTTTACACCTGGCACAGCCAGAAGAGAAATGGCCACCCCACTGAGTCTGGATCCTCTCTAGGTTTCTTCCTGGGAAGCAAACTACTAGGGAGTTTTTTCTAGCCACTGTGCTTCAATTTCACATTGTTGATTGCTCTTTGGGGTTTAAGGATGGGTGTCTGTAAAAGCCCTTTGTGACGACTGCTGATGTAAAGGGCTTGATAAAATTAATTTGATTGAACAAAGGAGACCTATTGAGGTGAGATTTTTGGGTAAACTTTGAGGAGCAATTTCTCAATATTGCAATTGAAAGTGTGTCAACATTTGAACCGTCATAGCTCTCCAAATGTTCCTTCTATTTCAGTGCATGATATACCATTTGAAATCTCGTAATTTGAACATTCATAAAATGTAAAAATATTATAATATATATATGCACAATGTGACAGACAGTATGAAGTCTACTGCATTAGAAATGTAGGCTACACTTGTAATTATCATCATCAGTGCTGTGTAAATAAATGGTATCCACTATTTGCCTGCCTTCTGTTAAATCTTTCCTAATGAATGCTAAACATATTTACATTTACATTTCAGTCATTTAGCAGATGGTCTTATCAACAGCAATTTAAAATGAGTTGCATGGTCCCTGTTTTAAAGTTATACATAATAACAGGCTGTAGCTAAAAGTTTTGATCTGTCCTGCTAATTAGTAAACTAGACAGCTGACAACTCAGCTAAAATTTTCCCAAATATCCATACAGAGATTTAGTGAATAATAAATATGACATTGTTTGATTTATCAAGTGTCCCCATCTTGAGTCCCCATCTTTTAATAAAGAAGGTATCTGATTTAAAACTAAACTATTGATCTGCAATGTGGAAACGGGCTGTTTAAACGACTTGATATTCATATTTTAAGTGCATGAGGTTAATTGTTATCCTTTCATGATACAAATTTTACAAAGTGGGTTATTGGTTTTGGAATCAGACAGACAAGTGTCCAAAATATCTCTTGTTCTAATCCCCCATCTGCAACAGTGCTAATCCATCCCTATGCAAGACAAATATGCAAAATGCTCCTTTTCATCGCAGGTAATTGTGTTGAATAATAATTTGTTCTTAATCTTTAATTTCTTTCCTGCTTCAAAAACAGTAAACGACTATTCACACCCCATTTTGTTCATAATATTATTTACAAACGGTGCAAATATTAGTGGAGGCTATTTATTTTTGACATTTGGTCTGCATATCATCACTGTGTCTGTTGGGGTTTGACACAGTTCATTTGCACATGATGGCACTCACAGATACACAGGCATGGCTGGCATAGTCATCTAAGTCTTCAAATATGATACACACATGAATGGCCAGTCACCACACAAAGGACATGTCCGGAGATAACTCCTAAGGGAGTGATTGGAATTTAACGTGAGGAGACATGGAAGGGAATGTGGGAGTGTCATGCTTTTCAATTTTATTCTTGGGGAGGGTTTAATATTTATTTATTTTGTCCTGTGGGGGTCGTGTCATTTTATAATCAAAGACATTTCAAAATCTGTCAGCAGTGTCGAATTACATATTGACTTGCTGAACTTAGCGTATGTCTTTCTAATTTAATCAACCAGTAATCAGCATCCCCTAATCAAAACATCTTCCATTTTTCTAGTATTTGTTTATGAGGAGGGACATGATTATTTGGAGAGGGTGAAGCTAAACATTTCTTTGCTTCAGGGAGGGTCAGCAAGTTTCATATTTTCGGGGAGCTGAAATCTCTGTACACACTATGTCATAAAAAACAAAACAGTCCCTAACCTAAAAGGAATTACAAGATTTTGGCAGCAATAATACTGGCAATTCACTGGCCATTACTGCCATCTAGTGGAATTCAACATGAGTAAATATTGTGTTACTGTTAAAAATCATTGTTCCTACATATACAATAATATTTTGTCAATATTTATGATTCTTGGGTCTGATATAGTAACCTTTATAATATAGATATTTATAAATAATATTATATAAATGTTTTCAACAAGACACCGGTGAGAGGGGAGAAGTCTAAATAAAGATGACAGGGTGTACAGATGCTCCAGCATTTCTCTGTGGAGAGAGGAGAAACTTCAACAACAAAAAATGAATCTCTGCAGCACTTCTTCAATCAGGCCTGTATGGTAGAGTTGCCAAATGGAAGCCACTCCTCAGTAAAAGGCACGAGAGCCTGCCTGGAGTTCACAAAAATTCCCCGGAAGGACTCTCAGACCATGAGAAACAAAATTCTCTGGTCTGATGAAACAAAGATTGAACTCTATGGCCTGAATGGCAAGCGTCATGTCTGGAGGAAACCAGGTACTGACTATCACCTGGCCAATACCATCCCTACAGTGAAGCATGGTGGTAAAAGCATCATCCTGTGGGCATGGTTTTCAGCAGCAGGAACTGGGAGACTAGATGAATGCAGCAATGTACAGAGACATCCTTGCTGAAAACCTGCTCCAGAGCGCTCTGGACCTCAGACTGGGGCGACGTTTCATCTTCCAACAATACAACAACCGCAAGTACACAGCCAAGATAACAATGGAGTGACTACAGGACAACTCTGGGAATGTCATTGGGTGGCCTAGCCAGAGCCCAGACTTGAACATCTCTAGAGAGATCTGAAAATGGCTGTGCACCAACACTCCCCATCCAACCTGATGGAGCTTGAGAGGTCCTGCAAAGAAGAATGGGAGAAACTGCCCAAAACTGTGCCAAGCTTGTAGCATCATACTCAAAAAGACTTGAGGCTGTAATTGCTGCCAAAGATGCTTTAACAAAGTATTGAGCAAAGGCTGTGAATACTTATGTACATGTGCATTTTTTATGAATTTGCTAAGATTTCAAACACATTTTCACATTGTTATTATGTGGTACTGTTTGTAGAATTTTGAGGGAAATAATGAAGTTCATCCATTTTGGAATAAGGGTGTAACATAACAAAATGGGGAAAAAGTGAAGCACTGTGAATACTTTCCGGATGCACTGTATATTTGAGTGCTAATGGAAGTATCTTAGCTGCGTTCAAAAGCCTAGTAAGCCCAAAAATGCCTCTGGAAGAAATAAAATAGTAATTATATCTACTCTATTCTTGAAATGTCTATATGCAAAGTTCAAGATCATTTTGCTAATGAATCACCTTTTTAAGCATGTTATCAGGAGAATGGGCCGACTGCTTCAAGCTGATAGAAGGGCAACTTTGGCTGAAATAACCAATCGTTACAACCGAGGTATGCAGCAAAGCATTTGTGAAGCCACAAAACGCCCAACCTTGAGGCGGATGGGCTACAACAGCAGAAGACCCCACCGGGTACCACTCATCTCCACTGCTAATAGGAAAAAGAGGCTACAGTTTGCAAGAGCTCACCAAAATTTGACATTTGAAGACTGGAAAAATGTTGCCTGGTCTGATGAGTCTCGATTTCTGTTGAGACATTCAGATGGTAGAGTCAGAATTTGCCGTAAACAGAATGAGAACATGTATCCATCATTCCTTGTTACCACTGTGCAGGCTGGTGGTGGTGGTGTAATGGTATGGAGGATGTTTTCTTGGCCAAGAAAACATCCCCCAAACCATTACACCACCACCACCAAACCGTGGTGGACACCGGTGGTCAGGGATGCCATCTGCCGTCCGGGATACTGACGTATGTGCGGGATATGTTATAAACTCCATGGAGAAGGACGTTCGGTTGGCACCAAGGTGCTTCTGGAAAAACATTTGCCGCCTCAGGAAGGGGAAGCAAGAAACCATCCAAGCTGTATACAGTAAGGATGGGACTCTGTGGACCTCAACTGAGGGTGTAATGGGGTGGTGGAAGGAGCACTTTGAGGAACTCTTAAATACAAATAATCCGCCCTCTATGTTACAAGCAGAGCTGGAGGATGATGGGGGATTGTCGTAAATTTCCCTGGTGGAAGTCATTGAGGTAGTAATGCAACTCCACAGTGGCAAACCCCTTGGGATTGATGAGATCCATTCAGAAATGCTGAAAGCTCTGGGTGTGGAGGGGCTGTCTTGGATGACACACCTCTTCAACATTGCATGGAAATTTGGGACAGTGGCAAAGGAGTGGCAGATCGGGGTGGTGGTTCCCCTGTTCAAAAAGGGGGACCAGATGGTGTGTGCTAATTACAGGGGTATCATACATCTCAGCCTCCCTGGTAAAGTCTACTCCAAGGTGCGGGAAAGGTGGGTTCGGCCGATAGTTGAACCTCAGGTTGAAGAGGAACAATGTGGATTCCGGCCTGGTCATGGAACAACGGATCAGATCTTCACTCTCACAAGGATCCTGGAGGGATCCTGGAAGTATGCCCATCCAGTCTACATGTGTTTTGTGAATCTGGAGAAGGCGTATGTTCGGGTCCCCCGGGAGATACTGTGGGAGGTGCTGCAGGAGTATGGGGTGAGGCGGTCCCTTCTTAGGGCCATCCAATCGCTGTATGACCAAAGCGAGAGCTGCGTCCGGGTTCTTAGCAGTAAGTTGGACTTGTTTCAGGGGAGGGTTGGCCTCTGTCAGGGCTGCGCTTTGTCACCAATCCTGTTTGTAGTATTTATGGACAGGAAATCAAGGCATAGTCGGGGTGGGGATGGGTTGCAGTTCGGCAGGCTGGGGATCTCATCACTGCTTTTTGCAGATGATGTGGTCCTGATGGCATCATCGGCCTGTGACCTTCAGCACTCACTTGATCGGCTCGCAGCCGAGTGGGAAGTGACTGGAATGAGGATCAGCACCTCTAAATCTGAGGCCTTGGTTCTTAGCAGGAAACAGATGGAGTGACTATTCTAGGTAGGGAATGAGTCCTTACCCTAAGTGAAGGAGTTTAAATTCCTTGGGGTTTTGTTCACGATTGGCCGGAGAATCTGCACAGCGGGGGCGGTTTTACATTCAGTGAAGGGGGCGGTTTGGATTTCAGGCACATCCAGCTGGGAGGAGGCCTCAGGGAAGACCCAGGACTAGGTGGAGGGATTATATCTCCAGCCTGGCCTGGGAATGCCTCGGGATCCCCCAGTCAGAGCTGGTTAATATGGCCAGGGAAAGGGAAGTTTGGGGTCCCCTGCTGGAGCTGCTGCCCCTGCGACACAACCCCGGATAAGCGGATCAAGATGTATGCAATACAATTTGTAAATCTTTCTACAAAGTCAATTAGTGCCATATACATTAATCTACATGATTGTAGATGAATCATACTTTAAACAGTTCCCCAAAAAAATGGAGTTTCTTTCCACCTAATCCATTTCCAAGCATTTCATCCCTGTGCACTATTAAAATTTCTAGGGTCATAGGGTGTGTTGGGTGGAGATGTCTTGAGTGGGCCCTCTCCGGCCTTGCTCTCCGGTACTGTTGGTGGCAGTGTATGCACCTTTAGTTGGTTGCGGTCCCCCATTACCCCATAGAAGAAGAAGAAGCTAATCTTATTAAAAACGAATTCACCATTGCAGTTCTTACCATTGCACGTTGTGGGTGATAAAATATTACATTTGCTGGAGGTTCTACCAGTCGGATATATCTTTCTAATTAGTAAAAATACAATCTTGAAGTGACTGTCAAAGTGGTATCAAAACTGTAAACACTCAAAAATTGGTAGCTGCAACATTTCCTTAGGAAAGCATGCTGGGAGATATGCAAATGTGACAAATTTGACGATTTACATTGACTCAACGTATAAATGTAATGATTAGCTGTGATGATCAACTTAAAAAATACATGTTGAACCAAACTGAATGACATTTATTGGGACAACCTAAAAATCATGGGTTCAACAAATGTATTTATTTTACGTTGGGTAAGCATACACAATATAGGTTTGATTTATTACTAATTTTTTTTAAGTTGGATCAATGAAATATTTTTTTCAGTGCATATTTTCTGTAAATATTTCAATATTCGATCCTGGTTTCCTATACACACAGCTTACTATGACATTCTTCCTTGTATACATGGAAATGGATATCTGTATGTACTTCAGGGGCCTGTCTATTGTTGCTAGCTCCAAATCAAACTAGTACTGACAACTTATTTTTTACTGATTTCTGATTGTAATTATAGCCTAAGCCTAATGCACATTAACTGTAGAATCCTTAAGTATTCTAAAACATTTCTAGCTGTAAACATAGGTAGCTGCATTTATTAGGACAGTTGACTGATTAGGGCCTGGTTCAAAGACAATAAAAAAATCTATGGAGTTTGTAATGTTTTTAGTGATGTTTTCATCTGATTTTCAAACAAATGAACCCTCAAACATCACTATATCACACTGCCTGTCAACTCAGAGCTTAAACAAGGCCACACTTTTCTAATTTTCAATCAACAATTTAGTGCCACTGCAGACATGTCATAATACCCATAAAACCTAGCATTTCCTAGACAAACAGAACTGCATCCAACTGTTGAGCCAGCAATAATTCTTTGCAGAAGGGTCTTTAGAACCACTTTAAATGTTTCACTCAGAGGCTTACCCTGACTAGGCATTTTGTCAACTGTGCAAATCTCTTCTGGACAACATGACTTCAGTCAGTGTGTGCTGTTTGAGTCACTCTCAAATATTGTATTTTAATTTTAATTAGCAACAGAGAAGACATAATGCAAGACTAAAAATCCCTAAATTCTTACACATCATCTGTTGCTGATACCTTGCTGTCACCTAACTGGCTGCAAGTTACCTTTCATTAATGTACAAAAATACAGTATTTAAAGCTGCACTATGAAACTTCCAAATATTTCTTGTGTTAGCCCAAATATTCTGAATAATTTTTAATATATATTTGTTTTTACTGAACACAGGAATAAAACAGGGGCAATATAATCAATGAAAATACACATGATTATTTTGTGCATAATATCTTGCTATTCTACTATTGTCTGTATTTTGTATTTTTTTAAGTTTATGTTTTTAAGCCCTGGATACATTATGCTATTTTCTAACGTTTACTAGTCCGAAAACATTGTTTTTGTATTTTCTTGTAGTTTTCGAAAAAGTTACATAGTGCAGGTTTAATATGTTTTATTACTGCATCACATTTTTGTTAAATTTATTAGCATGCATACAATTATCCATTTAAAGGTGTTATTTGTAGAATTTAAATGGAACTACTTTTGCTTTCAGTGACCAATTACAAAGGCTGTCAAAAATGTATTTCTTGATATTTAAAAAATATGAAAAAGCAATTTATACAGGATACAGATTCCTTACATGTAGATGTAGTGCATCATGCCAACGGATGCCCACTGACAAAAACTGTGGAAGCACAACTTGTCATGTCCTCATTGCATTTCCTAGTTCAAATAGCAAAACAGGCAATTCATAGTGTAGGGAATCTTTGTTCCATCTAAATAACATTTTCATATTTGACTATTGTCACAACATAGCAGGGACTTTAGGTTGTAGTGGCAGAAGACTGTGTGTTTGAATTTGGATATGTAATATTTTGAGTTTGTCTATATTGTTCTGCACTGTGTAGATGTTGAGTTATTTATGTGACGCTAGCTTAGAGGTAATATTACATACATCTGGTGTTAAATGGTATCCTTTATAAGCTCAGGCATCCAGAGGGTGGTTGTGGTTCATTTTGGGTTTCACCCCTGTTCTATGTTGGGAGTATTATTTCCTTTACTACAAGAGCTGGATATACACTGCCGCTGATACAGCTTATGTATTCATTAGTCTTAGTCCTGAGGAGGTGTAAACCTATGTATATGCAGAGTTTGTTGTCTGTGACACGCTACATTAATGTGCTGTATGAATTTTGTCCTGTGAAGCTTAAATCTTTGTAAACAATCAAACTATATCATGTTGATTAGTCCACATTATAGACTGAGTGTTGGAAGCATTGTAGTAAGAGATTATTTGTTTTGGGCACCAGTCGCCCCTGGTTTAGTTATGGGCAATGTGGATTAGGTTTTTTTTCAGTGTTCTAATAAATCTGAGTCATATTTTTTATGTAGTTGTAACAATCGGGTGTTGTTACAACTATATAAAAAATACGACCCTGTTGTTGGTCAGTTAGGGTCACCACTTTATTTGAAGAATGTGAATTGTCAGAATCATTGCAGAGAGAATGATGTATGTCAGCTTTTATTTCTTTCATCACATTCCCAGTGGGTCACAAGTTTACATACACTCAATTAGTTTTTGGTAGCATAGCTTTTAAATTCTTGAACTTGCATCAAACACTTCGGCAGCCGTCCACAAGCTTCATACAATAATTTTTTGAATTTTGGCCCATTCCTCCTGACAGAACGGATGTTACTGAGTCAAGTTTGTATGTCTCCTTGCTCGCACACACTTTCTCAGTTCTGCCCTCAACCTTTCTATATGTTTGAGGTCAGTGCTTTGTGAAAGCCACTAATACCTTAACTTTGTTTTTCTTAACCTGTTTTGCCACAAGTGTGGAAGTATGCTTGGAGTCATTTTCATACACACCATTTGCGACCAAGCTTTAACTTCCTGACTGATGTCTTGAGATTGCATCAATATATCCACATAATTTTCATTCCTTATGAAGCCAGCTATATTGTGAAGTGCACCAGTCCCTGCAGAAAAGCACCCCAACAACATGATGCTGCCACCCCCTAACTTTGTTTTTGTGAGGTCTTTGCTGATTTCTTTAGATTTTTCCATGTCAAGCTAAGAGGCACTGAGTATAAAATACATACACAGGTACACCTCCAATTGTCTCAAATTATTTCAATTATCAGAAACTTCTAAAGCCATGATATAATTTTCTAGAATTTTCCAAGGTGTTTAATGGCATAATGTCAGCATAGTTTATATAAACTTCTGACCCACTGGAAGTGTGATACAGTTAAAACTGTCTAGAGTGAAACTGTCTATTTTCATTTTGATGCATATTGCACATTTTCTGTTCATCCAATAAACCTAATTTCACTACTGAAATATTACTGTGTCCTTCAGTTATTTTGACGGATCAAAATGTAATTGCTGATCCAAACACCAAAGTATTTATAAATGAAAATCAAATTGTCAGGGGTGCCTAAACCTTTGCATACAACTGTAACTTAAGCCCAACACAAACAGGGGTTAAGACCCAAAATGAGGCGCACCATCTTCTGAGAAGCTAAGACTATATAGCCTACTTGATTACTAAACACCGATCAGTGTGGGCTAATAACGAAATCAACCTTTCATGCATAATGATGATCTACTCAAGCGTAACCGGCTATATAGATCAGTGCTCAGAAGTTGGTGGGCCCAACTCATAAACAGAACCAACCCGAAATACATTCCAAGACAATATATATATTCCAAATTAACCATAATATTCAATTAATACACTACTATACAAATATAGCTCAGTTTTATGCCACAACATCAAATAAAATGTCCCTGATGACGTGGCATTTCCCAAATGAGATTTCTGCGGAATACACTGAAAAAAAAACAGCCTCGGCTTATTAAATAAAATTAAGTACATTTTTTGTATATTATTTTTCTGTGGTTCCAACAAGCCACATTTTTGTATAGCCTACTGGAAATACCATTTTAAGTAGCTTCTACAAAGATTTTTTTTATAGTCTACTGGAAATACATAAGTCTATTAAAACCTTTATTTTTCTAACTTCTCATCTGTCTCGTGAGTACTACTTTACATACCACCTAACCATCACTAAGATGGATAGGGAAGGGAGAAGGGTTACATAATATAAACAAGAAAAGAGAGGGAGCAGAAGGATGAGACAAAAATTCCATAACTTTAAACACAGTAAAACAGACAGGTCATGGCATACCTTTTCTGAAAACAATCACCCTAGTTAAATTTAAAGCAAAGCTATTACCATTATAACCTGTTTGCTACTATCAAGTTGGAAAAGATGGTTAAATTACAAGGTGTAGCCTGGAGGATGGTTGGGGAGGACTTTGGATCAATTTTGGAATTTGGTTGATATACCTCCGGCAGCAATGGATCGATTTCTAACACACACATAATATATATACACATATGCGCTAGTACAACACATTCCAACTCAATGAGCAGCACTGTTCTCAGAACAGCATTTCTCGGCGGACAGACCAGCCTTATGACTCGAGCGGGTGCCGCAGCTGCGTTTCCATGGTAACAGGAGATTGTGGCGAGGCAAAAAAGCATGGCACAGCGGAGCAAAGAGACTGGCACTACTGCGATTTGGAGCAAAACACCCGACACATCACCCCCATCATCGTTCTTCTCTTGTTCCTTCCTGCCTCTACTGTACATTCATCTACTTTCAAACTCCCATTTCTTGCCATTCATCTCTGTCTCCTTATCCCATTCACTTTCTCTGTCCTAGTTCCAGGCCCATATTTTTATCTCATTCATCCAGTATGGTGAAAAGAGTGCATTACAATACCAAGTGGACGTTTCAGTCTAGCCTCGTCTCTGCACAACTGTGGCTCTCATCCAGCTGTATTAAATTCTGCCTCTGAGAGAAAGCTGTGAGGTGGATGTCTTCTAACCACTTCTCTGCCATCTGTGCCTGTAAACCTGTTGCTCTGGTCTCTAAACACGTCACATGCCTGAGACTTCCTTAGCCAACAGGGATTCAATACAAACGATAATCTAGTGGAAAAACTAGACACAAGGAAGCCTTCACATTATTTTCATTTTGTTTATTTTTGCACACAGGAAAACAGTCTGTAAATATATGCAACATATCATTATGTAATTCGACAAATACATTTGCTCAATAATAAAACATTGTTTTAAATAAAAGAAATAGACACATCCTGACCATGTATTTACTAACTTATCGGCAATAATCCCTGAACTGGCACCTGATAGGTTTTTTCCTTTTAAAATTGTCAAACGCTTGATGATTAGTGGACAAATCTGATGAGCCAGTTTATTGTTAAAGCATAAATGTAAGGACTGGTGGTTCGAGGATAATGTTGGAAACCCTGATTTAAAACACACCTCTCTTGTTGTCCCTATCTCTTTCTCTGTCCTTTTCTCCGCATCTCATTCACGTCATCTGATGCCTAGGGTGTACACTGCACATTGGAATATGGACCGTGGAGGCCCACTGTGTTGGACTGTTATGAAGGACTTTACCCAGGTCATTTATCTGGTTGTTTCTTTTTTTCTTTTTCTTCACTGGCCCTGTTAAGGTCTTCAGAGACAGTAGGTGTTTCTTTCTGTTTGGAAAACAAGACCACAACGGTTTACAGTTTCTGTGGTAAAATACTTGACTCCTCTGTTATACAAAGTAATTAGCCAGATGGTGATATAACATTTTATCAAATGAACCGACACACACCTGCACAGTAAGACATGTTGATGAATGAGGAGGATATAAATCTACATCTCTGCAACACTACTGACTATCATGTACAGTACTGTATATGAATTTTGACATTTGGTGTGATGTTTTTTATCTGTTACACCACGGTGTATTTATTGTCATAACCTTTTAATCTGACCTCAATTCGCATACAGTGTACATAGATTATTTGACGTATTTGAAGTATTTTTGTGTAATGTAGTCATTATTGCAATGAGAATCAGTTCTCAGTCCTCCATACATGGTTAGATAAAGGTGATTTAAAAGAAAAGTACGGTTACCATAGAGTCTTGAGTCGAAGACTTGGCAGGACAGCCCAGCCACCTCCTGTATTCGTCACGCACCTAAGATAAAATACACAACCAGACCTCAAAGTAACACCTTCTATAATTCTCCTTTATCTAAAAGAAACAGCACTGTATACTGTATATAAAACAAATAACAATAAAAGACTAAAACACAAATGAAAGAAACCAGATTTGAGTTAGGGATGGAGGTTAGAACAAAGTGAGATTGCCTATGTGTGTGTGTGTACTGTATATATATAAATACAGCTCTGGAAAACAGTATGAGATCACTGCAAATGTTCCTTAAATCAACCATCAAAAAAGGCATGCTGTTGGAATATTTGCACCAGGAGTAGCAGGAGTGGTACCCAAAATCAGTGTGATTGTGGAGAGCATGCCAAGATGCATAAAAGCCAATAGTTAATGAACTCTTCCTAAATTAACTCAATAGTATTGTGTTGCTTAAAAATGAATACTAACTTCAACAACACTGCATCTTTATCTTTTTTGACCACTTGTAATTTTCTGCAAATAAATGCCCTGAATTAAAATATTTCTGTTTAGAATTTGGGAGAAATGTTGTCAGTAGTTAAATTTTACCCAAACACAAACAGTCATATGCAAAGGTTCAGGCACCCATGACAATTTCCATGATTTTCATTTATATATAATTGGGTGTTTGGATCAGCAATTTCATTTTGATCTGTCAAATAACTGAAGGACACAGTAATGTTTCAGTAGTGAAATGAGGTTCATTGGATGAACAGAAAATGTGCAATATGCATATTAGACAGGTGCATAAATTTGGGCACCCTTGTCATTTTGTTGATTTGAATACCTGTAACTACTTAGCACTGATTAATTGAAAAACAATTGGTTTGGTGAACTCATTACGCCTTGAACTTCAAAGACAGGTGCATCCAATCATGAGAAAAGGTATTTAAGGTGGCCAATTGCAAGTTGTTGTTCTCTTTGACTCTCTTCTGAAGAGTGGCGACATGGGGGCCTCAAAACAACTCTCAAATCATCTGACAACAAAGATCGTTCAACATTATGGTTTAGGGGAAGCTACAAAAATCTGTTGCAGAGATGTAAGCTGTCAGTGTCCACATAGTGAGGAAATTGAAGACCACATGCACAGTTCTTGTTAAGGCCAGAAGTGGCAGGCCAATGTGAAAACACACATTTGGGCAAGCCAGCTTAATTTTGGAAGAAGGTGCTGTGGACTGATGAAACAAAGATGGAGTTACTTGGTCATAACAAGGGACGTTATGCATGGCGGCAAAAGAATATAGCATTCCAAGACAAACACTTGCTACCCACAGTAAAATTTGGTGGAGGTTCCATCATGCTGTGGAGCTCTTGTGACCAGTGCCAATACTGGAAATCTTGTTAAAGTTTAGGGTCATATGGATAGACTCAGATACTTGAGAATTATGTAGAGGAATCAGTCACAAAGTTGAAGTTATGCCGGGGCTGGAGGAACAAGCACAATGTTCTGGAATGGCCATCCCAGAAATCAACCATGTCGGGTGATTTGAAGTGGGCTGTCCATGCTCGGCAACCATCAAACCTAACTGAACTGTAGGTGTTTTGCAAGGCGGAATGGTCCAAAATACCTTCATCCAGAATCCAGACACTCATTACAGGCTATAGGAAGCATCTAGAGGTTGTTATTGCTGCTAAAGGAGGCTCAAATAAATATTGATGTGATATTTCTGTTGGGGTGCCCAAATTTCCGCACCTGTCTAATTCCATTTTGATGCATATTGCACATTTTCTGTTCATCCAATAAACCTCATTTCACTACTGAAATATTACTGTGTTCTTCAGTTATTTGCTGGATCAAAATGAAATTGCTGATCCAAACACCCAATTATTTATAAATGAAAATCATGAATATTGTCAGGGGTGCCTAAATCTTTGCATACGACTGTACCTATAAATAGAAAAAGCATAGAAACTGACAATTTTGCAGTGGTATCTTAATGTTTTCCAGAGTACTTTACATATTACCAAAGGTATATGGACACCCCTACTAATGGCGGAGGAGAGATAATGCTCTGGAGTTGTTATTCAGGGTTTGGACATGGCCCCTTATTTCCAGTGAAGGGTCATCGTAATGCTACAGGATACAGAGAAATTTTGGACAGTTGGCTGCTTACACATTTGTGGCATCAGTTTGAGGAAGGAAAATTACTGTTCCAGCATGAGTGTGCCCCTGTGCACAAAGCGGATTGCAGAAAGACATGGTTTGACCAGTTTGGTGTGGAGGAACGCGAGTGGGCTGCAGAGAGCCCTGACCACAACCCTATTGCACAGCTTTGGGATGAATTAGAACAATGGTGATTGTGAGCCAGGCCTTCTCATCCAACATCAGTTCCTGACCTCAAAAATGCTATTTTGACTGAATGGGCACAAATTCAGACAGACTTACCAAATCTTGTGACACACTACAATATCTTGTGGAAAGCCTTACCAGAAGAGTGGCAGCTGTTATAGCTGCAAAAGGGGGGGGCAACTCCATATTCATGCCCATGATGAGATGTTCAAAAATCTCATATAGGTGTGATGTTCAAGTGTCAAGTGTTTTTTGACTTTGTGTTTGCCGATTGCATGTTCATGCCTAGATGTGAGTAGATATGGTTGTCCTAGTGCATTGAGTAGATATGGTTGTCCAAGTTTATTGAGTAGATATGGTTGTCCAAGTTTATTGAGTAGATATGGCTGTCCAAGTTATTTGAGTAAATATGGTTGTCCTAGTTCTTTGAGTAGATATGGTTGTCCTAGGTCTTTGAGTAGATATGGTTGTCCTAGGTCTTTGAGTAGATATGGTTGTCCTAGTTCATTGAGTAGATATGGTTGTCCTAGTTCATTGAGTAGATATGGCTGTCTTAGATCTTTGAGTAAATATGGTTGTCCTAGTTCATTGAGTAGATATGGTTGTCCTAGTTCATTGAGTAGATATGGCTGTCTTAGATCTTTGAGTAGATATGGTTGTCCTAGTTCTTTGAGTAGATATGGTTATCCTAGTTCTTTGAGTAGATATGATTGTCCTAGGTCTTTGAGTAGATATGGTTGTCCTAGGTCTTTGAGTAGATATGGTTGTCTTAGTTCATTGAGTAGATATGGTTGTCCTAGTTCATTGAAGCTGTTGGCCTAGTCTCTGTGATGTTCCTATCTGCCACAACATTGCAAGACATCTAGGTAGAGATATTTTCATTGGCTTATAAAATGTACTAACAAGTGCAAACAGGAGCTGTTTTTCCTAGTTCACTTCAGTCCCCACCCAAGAAGGCATTCTTTTTCAGTAACAGTAAATTCAACACAGGTTCCAAAGAAGGGGAAGAGAGCCAAGTGAAAAAGCTTGCGTAGGTCAACAAACTTCAACAGACTGCACCCATACCACCAGAGACACCACTGTGAAGCCCCCTGAAGGTGCATCACTCTTCATCAGTAGTTTGACTTCATTTTGAGTAATTTCCCGCAAAATAAATTTTCATCCTGGTAATAAAATCCTCGCAGGGACCTAACCACAACTGTGTGTCAGTTCCCACTGTCTTTGCCCTTTACATCAGGTATGAGTAAATACTATATATGTGTGTGTGCAATGGCTGTGCGCATGTGTACCTCCTTGTTGAATAGACAGTGGACGATATAGAGGAAGGTTCCCTGCTGGGAGTTGAGTACGATGAAGAGGTACTTAAAGACCATGGTGGACTGAAAGAGCCCCAGCACCCAGGTACAACCCAGGATCACAAACTGAGCCAGGATCTTAAAGATGATCAGTCTGAGATGAGGGAGAATAGTTTTTAAACATCATATGGATTTACACTACATTATACTGTCATATACAGACATATATGCTTACACACACACACACACCTGGTGTCTTTAGACTGTGAGACATCACTTTTCATATTGGCCAACGTGGGCCTCAAACTCCAGATAGTAACACAGAACAATATCCAGTTCATCTGTTGAGGAAGCATACAGATGTCAGTGCATGTGGTTTGATTGTACATTAGGGATCAGGGCCCGTATTTATCAAGCTTCTCAAAGTGCCATTTTAGTCTGAGAATTCACAAAATGTACTCCTACTCTCAAACTTAAGTATATAAGCAAGTTATCAAATTTGCTGAATCCCTCTTACTCTCCCAGTAATTTAAGACAGTTCGAGAGGTCTCTCAAGTGGTTAGGAGTTGTCAGTAGGGGCTTGTGATGGCAATGAGGAGATAGAGATGTGCGCAACTCTTTTAGGAGAGGAAGAATGTTTTTGAATTGTTTGACGACGTGCAGTTAATTTAAGGGTATTGTTTGAACAGAGCAGGCATCAACTTTTTCAGCGACTGAGTGAGGGACATCATTTTAAAAACAGTAACACCTGACACTTCTTCCCCAAAAGGAAAAGGGTTATTTCCAGCAATTGTTTTGGGGGCTTTTTTGGGGGAATAAAGAGTTATTTCATGCAAGAGGGACATCTGGGTAGTACTTAGCTTTTTCTAGGCATTGCTATGTCATATAAGTTTCATGCACATTTAGTAGAATAAAGAGTTATTTCATGCAAGAGGGACATCTGGGTAGTACTTAGCTTTTTCTAGGCATTGCTATGTCATATAAGTTTCATGCACATTTAGGCATAGGGAACGATGTATATTAATATTTGTGTGGAATACGGCTCAATACTACTATAGCTGAATAACACAATGTCAAGAAAAAATCGGGTAAGTGCAGACAAGTCTGCAAGCAACATCCTGATCTTAATAATAATATATTAGTAATAATATGAACGTTGTCTATTGTTGGGAGGGGGACCCAGACATATTTTTTTACGGGGCACAGGATTACTTGCAAAGGCCCTGTTCTTGCATGACATGAATTATTTGTTGATAGTGGGCAATCTGATCTAACAGCTAATGGCACCATTTGTAGTGGTGGGCACTCATCTTTTGGAAATTGTGTAATTACTATAGCGAAAGACAAGAACTCCAACACATCATGACGATGCCCATTTTTGTTGGATATTTACAGTGCATCCGGTAAGTATTCACAGCTTCACTTTTTCACATTTTGTTATGTTACACCCTTATTCCAAAAATGTATTAAATTCATTATTTCCCTCAAAATTCTACAAAGAATACCCAATTATGACAATGGGAAAGAAGTGTTTGAAATCTTTAATTTATTAAAAACTAAAAAACAAAATAAGAACATTTACATAAGTATTCAAAGCTTACATCCAGTATGCACAGCACCAGAAGGACTCTCAGCCAACGAGACACAAAATTCTCTGGTCTGATGAAACAAAGATTGAACTCTATGGACTGAATGGCAAGCGTCATGTCTGGAGGAAGCCAGGAACCGCTTATCACCTGGCCAGTACCATCTCTGAAGTGAAGATTTGGTGGTGGCAGCATCATGCTGTGGGCATGTTTTTCAGTGGCAGGAACTGAGGGACTAGTCAGGGAAAGATGAATGCAGCAAGGTACAGCAACATCCTTGCTGAAAACCTGCTCCAGAGCCCTCTGGACCTTAGACTGGGGTAAAGGTTCATCTTCCAACAGGACAACGACCCTAAGCACACAGCAAAGATAACAGCCTGAGCCCAGACTTGAACCCTATTGAACATCTCTGGAGAGATCTGAAAATGGCTGTGCACTGACGCTCCCCATCCAACCTAATGAAGCTTGAGAGGTCCTGCAAAGAAAAATGGGAGAAACTGCCCAAAAAATAGTGTGCCAATCTGGTTTCATCATTCTCAAAGTCTTGAGGCTGTAATTGCTGCCAAAGGTACATCAACAAAGTATTGAGCAGAGGCTGTGTATACTTTTGTACATGTGTTTTTTCATTTTTTTTATACATTTGCTAAGATGTCAAACACACTTCTTTTACATTGTCATTATGGGGTATTGTTCATAAAATGTTGAGGGAAATAAGGAATTTAATCCATTACGGAATAATGGGTGTAACAACAAAATGTTGAAAAAGTAAAACACTGTGAATACTTTCCGGATGCACTGTAATACTAGTTTTAAAAAGTTTGACATTTTTTAGCACACAGACAAATTTATTTTGCATTTTGAAGCATTTCCCCAGAGATGTGAAGCTAGGCGGGCAGGAGATGGTTAACAATGAATCCTGGGTTTTGTGATTTATCAATAATAGAACAATACAGAGGAAGCTGGTTCCACCAGATTAAAGTGAATGTGAAGAAAAAACATTAGCAACATTTGTAGTTAGTTGATTAAGATCTGTGTTACTGTGAAACTGTCCTTTAAGGGTTAGGGTTAGGTTAAAAAGATAGAAATGATTGTGTTTAATGTACTCACTGCTAGGATGACACACACTGGCCCTAATACAGCCCAGTTAAAGTAATAAATTGGTTTCAGCCAGCACCTGAAAGTAAAAAACAAAGGTGTTAGTGAAAAATAGTACATCTGTGTTTATGTCCCCACAAGGATAATAAAACATTAAGCATACTACCTTGCAGAGACATTTCACTAGTCTTAATTCTATTAGAGTGAGACTTTTCTCACGTCCCCACTAAGAAAAACTATATTGTTCAGCTTATTAAGTTAGGTTAAGGGGGGAAATTGTAGTTAGGTTAGGATACTGAGGTTAGGTTTAGGGTTAAGGTTATGAATGGGTGTTTGTGTGTCTGTTTGTGTACACAATTCTACTCACACTGTTGTTCCCCCATAGCCTCCTGGCCTTACTGCTGCTGACACAGCCACAATCACCAGGGGAATGCCATAGCCAATCAGATAGAGGTATTTCTTCTGAAGGCCTTCCCTTTGAATAACCTGGATCTTGGAAAGCCTCCGAACCAGAAGATGGAGTTGTAGTGCCTCCAGTAGCATCCACATGAAACTGGCCACTACCAGGAAGTGGAGAAGGCCTGCCATGATGGAGCACGCCAGCTGAGGGTCATGGAGAATGTGAGGGAATGCACACAGGGTCTCTAACATTGGATCTCTATTTCAGTGGTACATAACAGCTTCCAAATAAACCCACATTTTCACCATGGTCATTATAAGAACAGGGAAGTTTGACTATGGACTGGATAACTCAGGATGTTGTGACCTGGTATAGAACACTATGCTCTGCTGCGTGATTGACTGCTCATCTACTCATATTTCTTCCGATTTTACTCCAGTCTCCAGTGGCTATGTTTACTCACCTAGTTCAGACTTCTCATGCAATCAATGGGTAGTCAATGTGTCATTGCCTAATTCTGTTCACCTGTCTTACCTTGTCTCCACCCCACCAGTTGTCTCTAGGATGTTTCCATTATCAACTGTGTATTTAACCTGTGCTCTTTCACTTTTCTTGTTGCCAGTTCGTCTGGTGTTTTCCAAGTCACTACAGCGTTTTTCTTGTTTTTCCGTTTTCCCAGTGTCTGTCCAAATCTCCCCTGCATGCCAATTTGCTCCTCTGCCTGCCGATTCCAGTTAATACATTCTGAATGTTTTACACCTGCCTCCTGTGTCTGCATTTTGGTCTCAGTCTGACCCATGATAGTATGAACTGGCCTTGACAGACCAGCAGACACCGACCAACCACGAAGTCCTGTCTCGCTTCAAGGAGCTACCATCGGGAGACACGGAGAGTAACTGCAAACCCTGGCGGATCGCCATGACCAGGCTATCAATCCATCTCAGGAACATTGCAAATATTCAAAATTGTCTGTCAAAGAATGATGCAGAAAAGTTAATCCATGCCTTTGTTACCTCAAGATTGGATTATTGTAATGTTCTCTTTTCTGGCTTCCCAGACAAAACCCTAAAAAAACTTCAGTTAGTGCTTAACACAGCCGCCAGAATTCTGACTAGAACTGCAAAATCGGAACACATTACCCCAATTCTAGCCTATCTACACTGGCTGCCCATTAAGGCTAGGGCTGATTTCAAAGTTTTACTATTAACATACAAATCACTACATGGACTTTCCCCTACTTATCTGTCTGATTTGGTGCAACCATACATACCCACACGTATATTACGTTCACAAGATGCCGACCTCCTCATTGTTCCTAGAATTTATAAACAAACAGCTGGTGGAAGGGCTTTCTCATATAGAGCTCCAATTCTGTGGAATGATCTGCCAACCCATGTGAGAGATGCAGACTCAGTCTCAACATTTAAGTCTATGCTGAAGACTCATCTCTTTAGTAAGTTCTATGGTATAGTGTAGTCTGACCCAGGGGGCTAAAAGAGAACAGCGGCACTGTTAATGAACTGCCCATGCTGGCTTGCCTGGTAGGCTCCCCTCTCTCTACTGGGATATCCTCACTCCAATGCTACCCTTGCGGTGGTTACGGTCTGCTGTTGACCCTTTGGAGGTGTGGTCTTGGCAATATGGGTGGGTCGGAAGCATGCCTGCTTGCTCCTGCCCGAGGCTTTCTTTGTGCAGGACCACGTCTTTTGTTCCCCCCAGATGTTATGCTGCAATAGTTTATGTGCCGGGGGACTAGGGTTTTTCTGCCCCCAGAGAAAGATTATATATTCATTTTGGGGTCAGAGCTGTGTTAAGGTACTAGACCCAAGGTATGCCCACTCTAATGTTCCTGATGTCATGTTTATCCTAGGAGGACCCTAGGAACATGCGACAGGACCATGTGGCCTGATGACTCCTTCCATTCCCCGTCCTATGCCCAACCCGCTGCTGTGCTACATCCCATGTCACTGCAGTAGATGATCCCGTTTCAACCTGATGACGCCAGCTTTCATCTCCAGATGGGTTCACATTCTTCCTTCACAAGACCACCGAACCGTATTGATGCTACATAAAGACTATGGTCACAGTCCACCCATCATATCTTCATTGCTGGACAATAATTGAACATTGTAATAAGTGACCTTATTACAATGGGCTGTGTACCTTCAGATCCTCCACCCGGTACAGCCAGAAAAGGACTGGCCACCCCTTTGAGTCTGGCCTCTCTCTAGGACTATTTTCAGGTCCCTCCTACTAGGGAGTTTTTCCTAGCCACTGTGCATCACTTGTGTTGCTTCCTTTTGGGGGTCTCGGGCCAGGTGTCTGTCAAAGCACTTTGTGACAACTGCTGTTGTAAAAAGGGCTTTATAAATACATTTGATTGATGATTGATTGAATATCCTGCTAGAGCAGTTGCAGGAACTGTCTATTGAGCATTGTTCCCTCCCTGGTCACCCCTGACCCTGCTTACCTCTGTGAGTGCTAGCTTGGAGACCCTGGAATGTGTAGTTCATTCCTTTCCTATTGCTCCCTGTTCTTCGAGCTACAGCCATCCTCTTTCCAAATGAATGCTCCAAGGTAGCCTACTTCATCACCCTCATGACTGGGAGGACACAGTGATGTGGGAACATCAATCTTCCCTCTGCTGCAACCATGAAGACTCCATGCCGGAGGTGAGGAATGTTTTCGATTGCCAAGTGTCAGGGATGGTTGGCAGCTTGGAAACTCTTCCAGACTTTGCCAAGGCTCCGTGTGGTGTCGCTAACTTCGCAGTGGACTTCCACACTCTGACCACTGAGAGTTCGTGGAATACAGACTCCGTTTTTGATGCATTTCTTCTCATTGTGAAGGATTAGCTCGCAGCCAGAGAGCTACCTGTTGACCTTGAATCTCTTGGGAGTCTCAATGTTTGGATAGATGGCTGATTACGAAAACGCAACAGGGAGAAAAACGTCCTTGGAATTGGAGTCCATGGAATTGGGAAGGGTGAGGATGACTGCTGCTGATCAAGAGAGAAGATTTAACAGCAACAGTTCTTAATACTGTGGAAGCCCAGGACATTTCATCTATACCTGCCCACTAAAAGACCAGGCTCACCAGTAACAGTGGGTGTACTGTGGACTACGAGTTACATCATGGGCTGTTTAGCAAGTCCCAGGCAACCTCCCTTCCCCCGCATCATCCCTGTGACTGCGACATCACTCTTCTGCCCTGCATATCTCCTCCCAGGGGGCATCTCCACTCCCTGTCTGGTCCAGAAACCAAAGCCATGAAAGCTTACTTTGAGAGCTCTCTCACAGCTGGAATATTCTAGCCATCCATATCCCCCTGCTGGAGCAGGTTTCTTTTTTGCCTCAAGTAACTCTTCTTTGTGTATTGAACCCTGCATGTCCATTACCTGATTCTACATGCCGATTTTAAGTTAATTTTTTAAGCCTGCCTCCTGTGTCTGCACTTGGGTCTCAGTCTGAGTTGTGATACAGTGGGCTTACTTATGATATTGCATATCAAATCAATTTCTATTTAGTTTCTATTTTCTCACAGGTTTTCTTTTAGTCATTGACCCTTTGTGCATTTGCCGGGGGATTGGGCACAATAAGTTTGCAATGTCGAAGCGGTGTTGAGTGTACCCAATCAGCATGTGTTGTTGGTGTGAACTTTTCACCAAATATGTGGCAAGTGTTCGCTGTTCAATACAGTCTCACTGGCTGGACAAACCCTACAATCTCTACATCCTACAAAGACTACATCCTACAAAGCCTACATTGGAAAAAGCCAACATCCTACAAACATACATCCTAAAAATCCTATATCCTACAGAAACTAAATCCTACAGACCCTACATCCTACAATGCCTACATCCTACAGACCCTACATCATACAAAGGCCCAGTCCCATTTCTCCCCCCTTAACACTTCCACTTGGTTTTGAGTGCCCTCCACAGTTAAGTCCCCTCGACGAGGGAAGTGGAGGCAAAGATCTTTCCCTATGAAATGGGACATCACTATATGCAAATTAATGTGGCGAACGTGCTGCGCGTGCCTGCTACTATTTTATTTTCATTCATCAAAATGCCTATTCCAGCAGTAGTGTTGCCTGTTGTGTAGGCTGTGATTGTTTATCTACGTCTGATTAATCAACAGAGAATTAATGTGATATGTTTACATGTACGTAACTATCCCAGTTTTGATCAGGACATAAGTATCCATAAACAGACGTCCCAAGTCTCCTGGGAGTCTACCGCATTTTAAAACGCTCACATACAACATCCTGGACATCGATTTTTGGTTTGATGAAGAAAATCAATGTCTAGGATATTGTATATAATTTGCGGTCGTTAGAAAGCCGCGATTACAATGTGGGACACTTTCAGGACATCCGGGAGAGTTGGGATTTCTGCATAATTGCTAGTGGGAATACTCTGAATGAAACCGGGATAGCCTACTGTACTGTTGCGTGCATTATCCGGTTTGTAACAGAGCAGTGGTCGTTAGAAGATAACTTTCCCATAAGCTTTCGCTGTATCTGAAAAGTCACCTCAGGTTTCTCCATCCTCATAAACTCTATATCACGAATATGATTGAAATCTGGATAAGACCTGGATATTGGTGTTCATATTAATGCCGGAACACACATCCAAAATATTGACAAAACTACCCAGATTAGATGTACATTTGATGGGCAGACTCTCTCGAAGCACTCGGCAGATATCATGGACATCGTCAAATAGCTTCGTGAGATATTTTCTAACATTACTGTTCAAAATTTAAAAGTAATTTGGATGTGCATCAAACTAACACATTCTAACATATTTAAAAATTTTAACATGCTTATTTGCGAAAATATACTTAAAATTGAATAGTTTTTTTCCATCAGTATCCGCCATGTTGGTTGCAATATTTGTCTAGCTCGCTTGAGTTCGCAAGGTATCCTGGGTAATTTCATCTCCCACTTCATTTTAAGCCTACATCGGACCTAACTATGTTTTGAGGGTTGATTTTAAGGAATGAATAGCACTTCCCCTTGTTCCCTAAAGTATTGGGACACCCTACCCCTACACGAGAACGCGCAAAATCTAGGGTTAGGGCAGAAATGTAGGGGAAGGGGAGGTATTGAGACAGGCCCACAGCCTACATTCTACAAACCCTAAATCCTACAAACTCTACATTCTACAAACCATATATCCTACAAACACTCTTGTGTTTAATGCACTTTATTATGACATGGTATCGGATCATTGAATCGGACTCCATATGCCGATACCCAATCCGGTATTTTTGGCCAGTATCAGACATGTTTCCGATCACAGTGTTGAAATTGGTGTAATCCTAAATATAATAAGTAGACAGTTACTTAAAAAATGATGTACCAAAAATGTATAAGATAATAATATATACATTTTATTTGTATTTGCTGATACTTTATGTTTAATAACAGCTAGGGTTGTGATTATCACAGAGTAAGCACTGCGTACACATCCCTGACACACACAGATTTGGGAAAGACAGAGAAACACATATAAAGATACACACATGCACCTTGTCGACTTCATTCTTAAACAATTACCTTGTGATGGATGAAAACGTAGTCCAATAGGAGTAGCAGCTGGGACAGGAACAGACAAATGCAGAGATGGAGGCGGGCTGTGTTGTTGATCTTAGGGTTCCAGCTACAGAACAGAAAGGTGAGGATGGCCAGAGCCAGAAAAACCAGGCCCACGATCACACACACATTGTTAACCAGGTCTAGGAAGGGGTCATCTTGTGAATCCGTCTGGTGGGATGGAAACACAGACATATGGATGCATCATCACACTGTCCGGTTCACCAAAACTGTACCAAACACACACATACAAGCCGGTACCTTCCCAGTCTGCATGATCAAAGCAAATGTTGACAGGTGAGAGCAGCTGCAAACTGTGTAGTTGTCATCAGTGTACGAAACCCAGCAGCCATCCTCGGACCAACGCCTTGTGTTGCCCTCTGATCCTCCATTGTCCCAGTACACACAGGTCCTCAGGGCAAACTCAGGTGCACTCTGGGACAGACGAGACAGAAAATGATAAGAGATGGATGAAGAGATGGATGCAAATAAACATTAGATTCTACACTTAGAGGGATGGGGGGTGGATTGGCATATAGACCCTCTTGTGGAACAAGGTGAAGTTGACTGGCTCAGAAAGCTGTGTGTGGTTAATCCTGGGAAGTGTGGCTGTGACGATATCCGAAAACATCTCTGTATTGTTGTCTGTTGGTAACAAGTTAGCACCCAAAAGATTCTCCATTCCATTGATTGAAAGGAAGACTGCCGATGCTGTACCTAGGGACAAATAATTTTACTGTACGGGGCACTGAACCTTCATCGTCATCATTGTTTCATTGTCAGTGTAATTCCTGACGTTGTAGTCATCATTATCATCATATTTCCAATAGTTCCATTATCACCACTACACATTTGTGTGGTCTCTCACCATTGTTGTTTCTGGCCACTGCTGGTAGGTCAATGTCCATGGTGTTGTTACTGACTTTGAGGGAGGGCATGAATGTGCTCTTTCCATCGACTACCTGCCAGCTAATATCTAACACACATTGACAGTACATGTGAGTCAATCATAAAATTAATACAGGAACTATTACTGTCAATTAAACAAAGTAAAGCAATATTACATTACTGCAAGTTGGGAAGAGAAAGGTGAAACAAGCTGTATATGTAGGATAATATGGCTGAAGATGCTTCATACCCATTATAGGTGTCTGTATGGTGCTGTTTGTCTGGCCGTCAGTCGTGTTCACTAGAGCATTCACCAGGCGCTCTGAGATGGACAGGACCACAGTGCCAGTCACACCATTCTGCTGTTCAGGCCCAGTAGTACCCTGGGCTGTGTTCGACTGCTGGGTTTGGTTAGCTGTAATTCCAGACACTGCCTGAGAAAACAAATAGGTGATGCACTCATATTTCAGATTTTTATTTCTAGTATAATTACTTTCAAACTACAAAAAGAGAGGCATCATTTCAGATAGCTGCTGTAAAACAAAAGTACTAACAAATCAGCTGATAAGATAAAGGAACACCATTTCAAAAATATGAAATGTGCAGAATATTTTTTAACTCTGTACAGTGCTGCATTAATGTAAATGAACCACTTGTGCAAATATAGGGTGTTTTAGTGTTTGCCATGACATTTTCATTTTATCAGAATCTGTCATTTTTGTAGTTTATTTAGTTTTTAGTTTTTTTACCAATTTCATATTTTGTTTCAGAGGAAGTCATACATGTAGTATAAAATCTAAATGAAGAAATTAATCAGTGCAAGTGAAAGAAAAGTTAACCCCAAGTTGCATTGGTTAAATCAAGTAGGTAACTAGAATCAGGAGGGTAAAGAATTGCTTAAATAATAAAGAAATGAGAAACCTGTTCAGTTTGGTGTTACCCATACAGGTGAGTGCAAAACAATCAATGTAATAATTATCCTGTGGGTAATATTGTTTTACTACTACTAGCCAATAAGATGAGCAACTAGCTAATGTATGCTGAAGATGCTACAAAGGGAAGAGGAACATGACCTCACAGCACAAAACATTGATCAACAAATATATATTATACATGTACTTATATATTGTACTTATATATATATAAATATATACACACATATATATATACACACATACATATATATATATATATATAGATCATATTATATAACTTGCGAAGCACTTTCCCCATTTAATGAATATACAAGGAAATTACTTCTTGGATTGCAGAGCCATCTGCTGTCTATATACAAAATTACCATACCATATTGCCAACATTCTCTCCAAATTGGTAAAACCCAACTAAAAAAAACAAAATTGAGAGAGACATAATTTGGGTAATGCATTCTTGTAAACATGCTTCACCAATCATTTTTTTTTAAATGTCTTGCTCAACCATTTTGAAAAATCATTGTGAATGACAATGTCATTTAAATAACAACACCAACAGCATTGTGAATGACAACTCTCCTTTAACTAACAACGTCAGTTAATCTTACAGCTGTTTACCAATGGATCAATTGACTGTTGGGAAGCAGATCAAGGGCAAACTTTTAACCTCATATTGTAAGTCACAAAATTAGAATAAGGTATTACCAGAGCTGCATTGAGGGTGTTTGTCACCAACTGTGGAAAAAATGAAAAGGTACGAAAAATATGGAGAAAGAGCTGTTAGTACACGTGGAGGCAAAATGGCACTGGCTGGAGAATAAATAAATAAATCAATTTAAATATAATCCACTAGGTTATTGTGACCAAACAACAAGCATATCACACCTATTGTTATCAATCTGTGATATACACTTTTCAAACATCCAAAAGTGTGAAGTAAAAACTGTAAGGAATTTGAAACCTGATCTAGAAGGCTCAGGACAGTGAATCAGATGTAAGGTATTGGTACTGACCCCGACTGGAAGGACCGCATTAGGGTTACTCAGCAGCTGTTGGTTCATCTGATTGAGGAAGGACATCTGCTTAGACTGGCCCTGCAGCAGGTATATAAACACATCACAAAACAGCAACATAACATCCACATAACATACAGAGAGAAAATATTATTTGATCCCCTGCTGATTTTGTACGTTTGGCCACTGACAAAGACATTACCAGGCTATCAATTTAATGGTAGGTTTATTTGAACAGTGAGAGACAGAAAAACAACAAAAAAATCCAGAGAAATGCATTAAGAAAATGTATTAATTTATTTGCATTACAATGAGTGAATTAAGTATTTGACCCCTTTGCAAAACATTACTTAGTACTTGGTGGCAAAAGCCTTGTTGGCAATCACAAGAGGTCAGATGTTTCTTTTAGTTGGCCACCAGGTTTGCACACATCTCAGGAGGGATTTTGTCCAACTACTCTTTGTAGATCCTCTCCAAGTCATCAAGGTTTCGAGGCTGATGTTTGGCAACTCAAACCTTCAGCTCCCTCCACAGATTTTCTATGAGATTAAGGTCTGGAGACTGGCTAGGCCACTCCAGGACCTTAATGTGCTTCTTCTTGAGCCAGTCCTTTGTTGCCTTGGCTGTATGTTTTGGGTCATTCTCATGGTGGAATACTCATCCATGACCGATTTTCAATGCCCTGGCTGAGGGAAGGGGGTTCTCACCCATGGCTTTGTCTATCGTCCCTTTGATGCGTCAAAGTTGTCCTGTCCCCTTAGCAGATAAACACCCCCAAAGCATAATGTTTCCACCTCCATGTTTGCCAGTGGGGATGGTGTTCTTGGGGTCATAGGCAGCATTCCTCCTCCTCCAAATACGGCGAGTTGAATTGATGCCAAATAGCTCAATTTTGGTCATTGTTCTGACCACAACGCCTTCACCCAGTTCTTCTCTGTATTATTCAGATGCTCATTGGCACACTTCAGATGGGTCTGTAAATGTGCTTTCTTGAGCAGAGTAACATTTGAGAGCACTAAAGGATTTCAGTCCTTAATGGCGCGTAGTGTCTTACCAATTGTTTTCTTGGTGACTATGGTCCCAGCTGCCTTGAGATCATTGACGAGATACCCCCATTAAGTTCTGCGCTGATTCCTCACCATTCTCAGGATCATTGCAACTCTACGAGGTGAGATCTTGCATGGAGCCCCAGCACGAGGGAGATTGACAGTTATTTTGTGTTTCTATCATTTGTGAATAAGCTGATAAACTTTTGTCACCTTCTTACCAAGCTGCTTGGCGATGGTCTTGTAGCCCATTCCAGCCTTGTGTACTACTACCTTGTCCCTGACATCCTTGGACAGCTCTTTTGTCTTGGCCAGGGTGGAGAGTTCAGAATCTTATTGAGTGCTTGCCTCTGTGGACAGGTGGCTTTTATACAGATAACAAGCTGACGGACCAGACCAGGGCAGCAGAGGCTGGCTCTGGCGACGTGGAATGTCACTTCTCTGTGGGGGAAGGAGCCGGAACCGGTGCGGGAGGTGGAGAGCTACCAACTAGATCTGGTGGGGATTACCTCTACGCACAGTCTCGGTTCTTGAACCATTCTCCTGGATAGGGGTTGGACTCTTCTCCGGAGTTGCCCAGGGTGTGAGGCACCGGGCGGGTGTGGGGATACTCACAAGCCCCCGGCTGAGCGCCACTATGTTGGAGTTTACCCCGGTGGACGAGAAGGACGCCTCCCTATAATCGTTTCATCTGATCTGAGGCCGTATGTTTTAAACACACGTGTGAAGAGAGGGCCGGAGCTGTCAACCGATAATCGGGTGGTGAGTTGGGTCAGGGGGTGGGGGAAGACTTTGGACAGACCTGGTAAACCCAAACGGGTAGTGCATTTTTTTTATCGTGAACGTCTGGAGGAGGCCACTATCCGACAGACTTTCAACTCACGCCTCCGGCTGAGCTTTTCGTGCATCCCTGTGGAGGCTGGGGGCATTGAACCTGAGCTGCGGTGGGGAGCTGTGGGTAAGGGTTTTGGGTGCCTCAAGGGGCAATAACCCACAAACACCATGGTGGACACTGGTGGTCAGGGAAGCAATCCGACTGAAGAATGAGTCTTTCTGGGACATGTTATCCCGAAGGACTCCAGAGGCAGTTGCAGGGTACCGATGGGCCTGAAGGGCTGCAGTATCTGGCATAAAAGAGGCAAAACAGCAGGTGTGGGAAAATTTCGGAGAAGACATGGAGAAGGATTTTCGGTCAGCACCAAAGTGCTTTTGGAAAACCATCCGCCACCTCAGAAGGGGGAAGCAAGGAACCATTCAAGCTGTATACAGTAAGGATGGGACTCTGTTGACCTCAACTGAGGAGGTAATAGGGCAGTGGAAGGAGCATTTTGAGGAACTCCTGAATCCAACTAATATGCCCTCTATATTAGAGGCAGAGCTAGAGCATGATGGGGGATTGTCATCAATTTCCCTGGTGGAATTCACTGAGGTAGTCAAACAATTCCACAGTGGCAAAGCCCCAGGGATTGATGAGATTTGTCCAGAAATGCTGAAAGCTCTGGGTGTCAAGGGGCTGTCTTGGCTGACACGCCTCTTCAACATTGCATGGAAGTCTGGGACAGTGCCAATGGAGTGGCAGACTGGGGTGGTGGATCCCCTGGTCAAAAAGGGGGACCAGAGAGTGTGTGCCAATTACAGGGGTATCACACTTCTCAGCCTCCCTGGTAAAGTCTACTCTAAGGTGCTGGAAACGAGGGTTTGGCCGATATTCAAACCTCAGGTTGAAAAGGAACAATGTGGATTCCGTCCTGGTCATGGAACAACGGATCAGATTTATTCTCTCGCAAGGATCCTGGAGGGGGCCTGGGAGTATGCCCATTCAGTCTACATGTGTTTTGTGGATTTGGAGAAGGCATATGACCGGGTCCCTCGGGAGATACTGTGGGAGGTGCTGCGGGAGTATGGGGTGAGGGGGTCCCTTCTTAGGGCCATCCAATCTCTGTATGACCAAAGCAAGAGCTGTGTCCGGGTGCTCGGCAGTAAGTCGGACACGTTTCAGGTGAGGGTTGGTCTCCGCCAGGGCTGCGCTTTGTCACCAATCCTGTTTTTAGTATTTAGGGACAGGATATCGAGGCGTAGTCGGAGTGGGTATGGGTTGTTGCAGTTCGGTGGGCTGAGGATGTCATCCCTACTTTTGGCAGATGATGTAGTCCTGATGGCATCATTGGCCTGTGACCTTCAGCACTCACTGGATTGGTTCGCATCTGAGTGTGAAGCGGCTGGGATGAGGATCAGCACCTCTAAATCTGTGGCCATGGTTCTCAGCAGGAAACCAGTGGAGGGCCTACTCCAGGTAGGGAATGAGTCCTTACCCCAAGTTAAGGAGTTCAAATACCTTGGGGTCTTGTTTGCGATTAGGGGGACAATAGAGCAGGAGATGGTCGGAGAATCGTCACAGCGGGGGCGGTATTACACTCAATATATCGCACCGTTGTGACAAAGAGAGCAAAGCTCTCGATCTACCGGGCAGTTTTTGTTCCTACCCTCACCTATGGTCATGACTGAAAGCATGAGATCCAGGGTACAAGCGGCCGAAATGGGTTTCCTCAAGAGGGTGGCTGGCTTCTCCCTTAGAGATAGGGTGAGAAGCTAAGTCATTCGTGAGTAGAGCCGCTGCTCCTTTGCGTCAAAGGAGCCAATTGAGGTGGTTTGGGCATCTGGTAAGGATGGCCCCTGGGCGCCTCCCTAGGGAGGTGGTCCAGGCACGTCCAGCTGGGAGGAGGCCTCGGGAAAGACCCAGGACTAGGTGGCAAGATTATATGGATGGAAGCTGACAATATGAGCACTCTTTTTAAGGTAATGCTCCTAATCTAACATTGTTACCTGAAAATCAAATACTTATTTTATTCATTGTAATGCAAATCAATTAATTACTTCTTTTAAATTAGTTTTTCTGGATTTTTGTGTCGTTATTCCATTTCTTATTGTTCAAATAAACCTAGCATTAAAATGATAGACTGATCATTTCTTTGTTAGTGGGTGTCACGATACCCTTTCGTAACATATAGAGTAAAAGACATGCACGAAGGAGATGCAATATCGAACGTAGTTTAATGTCAACAAGACTTAGTGAAAGCAAAAACTGCCTTGTGGGGCAAAACAGGAATACCAAAGCATATATGATATACAGGCACACGTAACAGGGAACACTGATCGACAAGGAACAGAGAGGAAACACAAGGGCTAAATACTACAACAAATGAGGACTAAAACAAAACACCTGGGAACCTAATAACACTGACGTCTCTTAAACAGACACACTCGGAATGACATAACACCTGTAATGTAAGAGACAGCCACAAGGGGGAACCAATACACAACAAAACACATGGGGCAGAAACCAGAACCCTAGAACACACAGGACAAAAATCTAAACAAGAACACACAGTGCAGTAACTCAAAAAGGACATGAAAATAAACAGACTAACTAAATGAGCATACAAGAACATTGTAGAAAGAGCACATATTATACTCCATTCTTACGAATAGAGCCAGTTTTATTCCTTGCAAGAATAGACATCAAATACATTGTTACATGGCATTTTTATCCCAAACTCAACATGCACTACAGCCTCTGATTGGCTAATACTTCAAACAAATAATAAAATTATCCAGCTGCCTATCTTACTCTCTGGCGTCTAAGAATCTTGAAGCTTTACACTGGGCAGGATGTCCCCTTATAATTGGCTAATTGAGAGTATCCTAATGGTGGAAGTGTACATTTACAATCTGGCCCAATAATATTGAGGATAACATTTTTGTGGCCCTCTCTATCATCAAAGTTGCCCATCACTGCATTACCTTAACAACAGCATAGCATATACATGCATTAGTTTAACAACAACACAACATCTAAATGCCTTATCTTAACAACAACATAACACCTACATCCATTAGATTAACAACAATAACACCTACATACATTAGATGAACAACATGTAACCAACATGCCTTAGCCTAAAAACAACATAACAACTGCATGCATTATCTTAACAACAACATAACACCTATATGCATTAGCTTAAAAACAACATAACAACTACATGTATTAGCTTAACAACAACAACACATACAGTGCCTTGCGAAAGTATTCGGCCCCTTGAACTTTTCGACCTTTTGCCACATTTCAGGCTTCAAACATAAAGATATTAAACTGTAATTTTTTGTGAAGAATCAACAACAAGTGGGACACGATCATGAAGTGGAACAAAATTTATTGGATATTTCAAACTTTTTTAACAAATTAAAACTGAAAAAATGGGCGTGCAAAACTATTCAGCCCCCTTAAGTTATTACTTTGTAGCGCCACCTTTTGCTGCGATTACAGGTCTAAGTTGCTTGGGGTATGTCTCTATCAGTTTTGCACATTGAGAGATTGAAATTTTTGCCCATTCCTCCTTGCAAAACAGCTTGAGCTCAGTGAGGTTTGATGGAGACCATTTGTGAACAGCAGTTTTCAGTTCTTTCAATAGATTCACAATTGGATTCAGGTCTTTGACTTTGACTTGGCCATTCTAACACCTGGATATTTTGATTTGTGAACCATTCCATTGTAGATTTTGCTTTATGTTTTGGATTATTGTCTTGTTGGAAGACAAATCTCCGTCCCAGTCTTAAGTCTTTTGCAGACTCCATTTAGTTTTCTTCCAGAATGGTCCTGTATTTGGCTCCATCCATTTTCCCATCAATTTTAGACATAACGTTTTGCATTGTTGCCAAAAAGTTAAATTTTGGTTTCATCTGACCAGAACACCTTCTTCCACATGTTTGGTGTGTCTCCCACGTGGCTTGTGGCAAACTTTAAATGACACTTTTTATGGATATCTTTCAGAAGTGTCTTTCTTCTTGCCACTCTTCCATAAAGGCCAAATTTGTGCAGTATACGACTGATTGTTGTCCTATGGACAGACCCGCCCACCTCAGCTGTAGATCTCTGCAGTTCATCCAGAGTGATCATGGGCCTCTTGGCTGCATCTCTGATCAGTCTTCTCCTTATATGAGCTGAAAGTTTAGAGAGAAGGCCGGGTCTTGGTAGATTTGCAGTGGTCTGATACTCCTTCCATTTCAATATTATCGCTTATAATATTGTGTGCTTCTTGTGCTCATGATTAAAGCTTGGGCAATCTTTCTGTATACAAATCCGGCTTTAACCTTCTCCACAACAGTATCTCGGACCTGCCTGGTGTGTTCCTTGTTCCTTATGATGCTCTTTGTGCTTTCAACGGACCTCTGAGACTATCACAGAGCAGGTGCATTTATACGAAGACTTGATTACACACAGGTGGATTCTATTTATCATCATTAGTCATTTAGGTCAACATTGGATTATTCAGAGATCCTCACTGAACTTCTGGAGAGAGTTTGCTACACTGAAAGTAAAGGGGCTGAATAATTTTGCTCGCCCAATTTGTCAGTTTTTTATTTGTTAAAAATGTTTGAAATATCCAATCAATTTTGTTCCACTTCATGATTGTGTCCCACTTGTTGTTGATTCTTCACAAAAAAATATAGTTTCTTATCTTTATGTTTGAAGGTCGAAAAGTTTAAGGGGGCCAAATACTTGTACATGCCTTAGCTAAACAACAACATAACAACTACTTGCATTAGCTTTACAACATAACACCAACATGCCTTAGCTTAACAACAACATAACAACTACATGCATTAGCTTAACAACAACAAAATACCTACAAGCATTAGCTGAACAACAACATAACACCTACATGCCTTAGCTTAACAACAACATAACACATTGCTGGTGAAGAGGAAGTGGAGAAAGTATTCAAATAATACCAATATAATTATTGCTTCATTATTCTATTGGTAAGTCATCAAAATATATTCAATAAATGCTAATATTACAATACTCTAAATGAAACTCTCAAACTAGTAAGTTTGACACACTTTGCCCACCGCGACAACTAACAACAATCGCCATTGTGTTGTGTACTAATCAAATGACCACACCAAACAGTTCAATGGCCTTTTCATTCATTCTATTTCTATGACCTACATGCATAAGCTTAACATAACATAATACATACATGCATTTGCTTAAGAACAACATAACAACTACATGCATTAGCTTAACCAAAACATAACAACTACACATCAGCTTAACAGCAACCTCATCACAGTGTCAGCACGTTAATATATAAATCAACATAACAACAAAATGACATCAACACAACCTCAGCACATACTGTTGTTACTGTCTGTGTTGTCAGTGAAGCCTATAGTATTATTAAAGCATGCAGAATTCTTTGTGTGTTTTGGTCTTCAGGATCCATTCTAAATCCTTGTACATTTTTAACAACTTACCTCTTGGGGAGCTACTTCCGCTAGAAGGGATTCAAAATCTGTGAGGGTGGGGAGAGAGGGACAGTTGATAATGACAGAGATTAACGTGAGAACTACAGATCATGATACATTCAAATATCCAAACCAGTTCAAAATATTAAATCAATTAATTTGATACATACAGTGCCTAGCAAAAGTATTCAGCCCATTGGCTTTCGACCTACTTGGTGACATTACAGCCTTCAGTTCAATGTTGTTTTAATCAGACTGATATGTGATGAATCAGAACACAATAGTCTTAATTGGTGAAATGAAATGAGAAAAATAAATAAAACAATTTTTTAGAAAACAAAACTGAAAATTGGCATGTGCGTATGTATTCACCCCTTTAATATGAAGCCCATGAAAAGCTCTGGTGCAAACAATTACCTTCAGAAGTCACACAATTAGTGAAATGATGTCCAACTGTGTGCAATCTAAGTGTCCCATGATTTGTCATTACATATACAGTGGGTACAGAAAGTATTCAGACCCCTTAAAATTTTTCACACTTTGTGTCATTGCAGCCATTTGATGGAATCAATAAAGTTCATTTTTTCTCATAATGTACACTCAGCACCCCACCTTGACAGGAAAAAACAATATTGAAATATTTGCAAATTTAAAAAAAAAGAAAAAATGAAATATCACATGGTCATAAGTATTTAGACCCTTTGCTCAGTATTGAGTAGAAGCACCCTTTTGAGCTAGTACAGCCATGAGTCTTCTTGGGAATGATGCAACAAGTCTTTCACACCTCGATTTGGGGATCCTCTGCCATTCTTCCTTGCAGATCCTCTCCAGTTCCATCAGGTTGGATGGTGAACGTTGGTGGACAGCCATTTTCAGGTCTCTCCAAAGATGCACAATTGGGTTTAGGTCAGAGCTCTGGCTGGGCCAGTCAAGAATGGTCACAGAGTTGTTCGGAAGCTACTCCTATATTTTAGCTGTGTGTGTATGGTTATTGTCTTGTTGGAAGGTGAACCTTTGGCCCAGTCTGAGGTCCTGAGCACTCTGGATGCAGTGCCTGGTTTTCTCTACACATACCGCTTAGAATGAATGCCAAAAAGTTCAATTTTGGTCTCATCAGACCAGAGAATCTTATTTCTCATAGTCTGGGAGTCCTTCATGTGTTCTCTCCCAAACTCTATGCAGGCTTTTATATGTCTTGCACTGAGGAGAGGCTTAGGTCGGGCCACTCTGCCCTAAAGCCCTGACTGGTGGAGGGCTGCAATGATAGTTGACTTTGTGGAACTTTCTCCCCTCTCCCTACTACATCTTTGGAGCTCAGCCATAGTGATCCTTGGGTTCTTCTTTACCTCTCTCACCAAGACTCTTCTACCACGATTGCTAGGTTTGGCTGGACGGCCATGTCTAGGAAGAGTTCTGGTTGTCCCACACTTCTTCCATTGAAGGATTATGGAGGCCACTGTGCTCTTAGGAACCTTAAATGCTGCAGACATTCTTTTGTAACCTTGGCCACATCTGTGCCTTGCCACAATTCTGTCTCTGAGCTCCTTAGGTAGTTCCTTCGACCTCATGATTCTCATTTGCTCTGACATGCACTGTGAGCTGTAAGGTCTTATGTAGACAGCTGTGTGCCTTTCCTAATCAAGTCCAATCAGTGTAATTGAAAACAGCAGGACTCCAATGAAGGAGTAGAACCATCTCAAGAAGGATCAGAATAAATGGACAGCATGTGAGTTAAATATGAGTGTCACAGCAAAGGGTCTGAATACTTATGAACATGTGATATTTCAGTTTTTCTTTTTTAATAAATTTGCACAAATTTCTACATTTCTGTTTTTTCTGTCAGGATGGGGTGCTGATTCATGAGAAATAAAATTAACTTTTTTGATTTTATCAAATGGCTGCAATGAAACAAAGAGTAAACATTTAAAAAGGGTCTGAATACTTTCTGTACCCACTGTACACACCTTTTTGAAAGGCCCCAGAGGCTGCAACACCTAAACAAGAGGCACCATTAACCAAACACTGCCATGAAGACCAAGGAACTCTCCAAACAAGTAAGGGACATGTTGTTGAGAACTACAAGTCAGGGTTAAGTTATAAAGAATATTCAATTATTTGATGATCCCGATGAGCACCATCAAATCTATTATAACCAAATTTAAAGAAAATGGCACAAAAGCAAACCTGCCAAGAGACAACCGCCCACCGAAACTCACAGACCGGGCAAGAAGGGTATTAATCAGAGAGGCAGCACAGACACCTAGGGTGACCCTGGAGGTGCTGCAGAGTTCCACAGCAGAGAATGGAGTATCTGTACATAAGAGAATATGCCTTACGTACGCTCCATAGAGTTGGGCTTTATGGCCAGAAGAAAGCCATTACTGTCAGCAAAAAACAAAATGGCACGTTTCGAGTTTGCGAAAAGGGATGTGGGAGACTCCCAAAATGTATGGAGGAAGGTGCTCTGGTCTGATAAGACTAAAATAGAACTTTACAGCCATCAAAGAAAATGCTCTGGCACAAACCCAACACATCACATCACCCAAAGAACACCATACCAACAGTGAAACATAGTGGTGGCAGCATCATGCTGTGGGGATGTTTCTCAGCAGCCGGGACTGAGGGTCAGAGTTGAGGGAAAGATGGATGGTGCTAAATACAGGGATATTCTTGAGCAAAACTTGTACCACTCTGCATGATTTGAGACTAGGACAGAGTTTCACCTTACAGCAAGACAATGACTCCAAACACACTGCTAAAGCATCACTTGTTAGGTTTAAGGGGAAACATGTAAATATGTTGGAATGGCCCAGTTAAAGCCCAGGACTCAATCCAATACAAAATCTGTGGTCAGACTTGAAGATTGCTGTTCACAAGCACAAACCATCCAACTTGAAGGTGCTGGAGCAGTTTTGCAAGGAGAAATGGGCAAAACTCCCAGTGATAAGATGTGGTCACCCCTAAAGCCATCACTTCCTCTGGCCATCATTCTAATCCAGTTCTCCACTGCTAATGACTGAAAAGAACTGCAAAAAAACTAGAGATTCCATAATACTAACACACTTGAGGAACAATTGTTTGAGGATCTTTCAAAAACTGCACATTCCCTCTTACATTTTTTGTCCAATGTTTCTGTACTGCGTCCATGAAGGACCTTTCCCATTTAACTCCTGCCTACTTTCTCCAACATCACATTACAGAATAACTCACTAAAATAGAGGCAGCAAGACCCAGTATTAAACTAAAAAGACAAACAATGTATTGCATTGTTGCTTGGAACTAGTTGTTCCACTGTGCATTTGCCTCATTTCTTGTTCTGTGTCACACAAAAAAAATCTGTCATTCAAATCTGCATTTTCTTCCACCTCATTTTGCCTCACCTCACCATGACAGTAAACAAATATGGTTCTCCTTTTAGTTGAAAGCTCTTTGGTTTTACCCATGGTGATGATAAAATGGATGTTACATGCGTGCAACCTCATATTAATACCCCAGGGAAAGTGGACCAGGTGAAAGGCATCAAAACAGTTCCTGGGGACTGAAAGCAACTAAAGATAAATATACATAAAAATGTTTTGTGTTTATGGAATTATTATCTTAAAATAAATGAAGGAAAATCGCCCTTATGTTTGAGCTCAAATTATGACTTTTGTTGTTGTTGTTGTTTTACTTTTGTCCAATTTCATTAAGAGTGCCAAAACTTCTCGAGTTAACTGTTTGTTTCCAGTTATACAGTCTGCACAAGTATGACTCACATATGACTCACTCACTCTTACACACAGTGACGTCCATCTTCCACACTAGTCCAGTGGAAGCGTAATAACCTTTCCCACAGAAACAATAAAAGCTCCCCGGTACATTAGTACACACAGCGTTTTGACCACATACACCAGGGGTTTCAACACATTCGTTTATATCTGCAGGGCAAAAGAGAACACAGTTACTAATACACATAAGGTAGAAAGACATAACACACAATAAATCCCACACACAAACACCCAGTTATGTTTTCCTATCCTTGTTGGGACTGGAAATATAATCCCTTAACCTAAACTATGTAACCTAACACTCTGTGCCTAAAATAACATAACAATAATACCTTACTACCCTAAATTCCAAAGCCAAAATCTAAAACAAAATTGATTAATTAATTGGGGTTAATGTGAGAACCACTGTAACGCCTAGCTCTGTGTGGGCTGGCGTCTACTGACTATTGGACTGAGAAATGGACTCTATTTATGTGTTTAGTTGTTTGTTGTTGATTTCAATGTATGCATGGTGTTTTAGTTTTGTTCTTGAAAATGTGTACATATTCCTTTAAGGAATAGTGACGGCTCCTCCAGTCAAGCAGTTCCTGATTAGGTATGGAGCTCAACAGTCCCGCCCCTCGTCCGAGAGAGCTTGGGTTCCGGAAGTAAATTTCCCATTCATTTCTCCCGTTGACTTCTTGAAAAATGTGTATATAAAGAGTTTTGAGAACATGCCTTAGGCTAACCAGCTACGACGTGACTCATAAGCATAGAAAATATCATTTCGAGTAAAAAAAAGGAACTGCAAATCTAAGAAAAGTCAAAGGTACAAGACTGTGTATGTAGTTCTTATTCCAAGCAATGGAACTACTCATCCCATTAAACATTGCGAGTGTTATCTTTTCACCTTTACATTACTTTGAATTAACTAACTTTAGCTAACTTCACTTACACAATGTCATCCTTGAAAGATGATGTAATCTACAGCTCAGTAAACGTATTTATATTTCTCTAACTATCCATACTTTTGCTACGACACAGCTGTACGACTCGGACAGCCTGCCAGATTTGGAAACAAAGTTTTTTCGCGGGCTCAGTAAACATTTACATGGTAACAGCGAGTTTGTCTCCATGACATCACAGAGTTCCACCAATCAGAGGCATCACTGTTGTATTGTGGGCTGGTTTAGGATTGTGGGTAATGAAGTACTTATCCAAGTACTTATCCAAGAACAAAATACATTTCTCTCAAAACAAGGTTGGTGCCCCATGAACTTTTGGCGTCTATATGAGCATATACTATCGCTTAGTCCTGTCGTAGCTGGTTTTAAGTCTACCATTGACGGTTACGATTTTATGGCTTGTACTCTAATTGTCAATGGAGAAAATGTATTCTTACTTCCAGAGTCAGCTGTGGGCGGGACTGTTGAGGTCTATTGTCATCAGCTGGGTTCCGTTTGTAGTAGTTGAGCTATGGTACAAAAGGGTTGCTTGACTGGTGTGAGCCGTCGATCGAGGGAGAGAATGGTGGAGGTGGGACGATCGCAATACGGAAGTAGACACGAGGCATGGCGTCCGTTGGGGGTCCACTGCCGCTGAGTTGGAGCAGGAGAGGAAGGAAGTGATTGAGTATGATAAAATTTTTGCGAGGGAGTTGCGGAGAGTGGGCAATCTGTCTGGCATAGTGGTGACAGATCGCGACAGCTGTACTGGGAATGAGGTCGGCGTGGAGGGGAGTTCCGATGGGAGTGGTGGTGTTGGTGTGGCGGGAGGGTTTGAGGAATCACGTTATGGGCGAAGGAAGAAGAAGCGTGCACGGAAGAAAGAGGTTGGCAAGAGTAGCTCAGGAGAGGGTGAAGGACCGGCACTAGGTGGTGGGGAGCAGGTGTTTAAGGTGATTGTGGGGTTTTTGGCCTCGACGGGTAAGGTGATGCACCCAGTGTCACTCACTGGGGCAATTAGGGATCAGGTTGGGAGGGTGATGGATGCTAGGTGTTTGAGTGGTGGTAGGGTGCTTATTGTGGTGGGTAGTGTGGCGCAGAGGGATAAGCTGCTGAAGTTGGAGATGTTGAATGGGGGTCAGGTGAAGTGTATGGTGCCTGGGAGAGGTAAGAGGGGTGATCACGGGTGTTCTGGAGGAGATGTCTATGGTGGAGTTAAAAGAAGTGGTGTCAGGAGGGGTAGTGCTTGAAGTGAAGTGAGACGGATGGGCAGTAGGGCGTTAGGGTTAGAGAAGGTGAGTCTCACGGTGCTGTTGGAGTTTGGTGGGCCGTTGCCGAATAGGGTGCACTTAGGGTTTCTTAGTTTTTATGTGAGGGAATATGTGCCGCCGCCACTAAGGTGTTTTAATTGTCAGCGAATGGGGCATGGGGCTGCTGTGTGTAGAGGGCAGGGTAGGTGTGGTAGGTGTGAAGGTGCACATGAGTATGGTAAGTGTGGGGTAGGGGACGTGGTGAGGTGTTGTAATTGTGGTGGGGAGCACAGTGCTGCGTTTGGGGGGGGTGTGGTTCAGAAGAAGGCAGCGGAGGCACAGCGGGTTAAGGTGGTGGATAAGGTCACGTATGCTGAAGCAGTGCAGCGAGTGGGGGGAATTGGGGCAGGTTTGCAGGTAGAAAAGGAGCAGGATGTAGTCCCAGGGTTTGAGGAAGGTTTGGGGAGTGGTAACTTGGTATTGACTAAAACGTGTAGGCATGAGTGTGTGGTTAGTAAGGATTCTTTGGTGGTGGGCAGGGTTGAGTTTTTGGCATTTCTGTGTAGTGTGGTGAATGTTTGTAGTCAGGTTAAGGGAAGGAATGCTAGGATTGATGTTGTGGTGGGTGCTGCTAGGGAGTTTATGGGTGTTACTGACGTCACAGGGGAGATGGTTCACAAGTTGATGAAAGGGAAGGGGAGGGTAGGTAGTGGGATGTGGGGGGTGGGTGGGTTGTGGGCTGTGTATTAATTCACTAGGGTGGTGGGGTGTGTTGGGTGGAACTGAATTGGGTGGGCCGTTACCGGCCTCACACTCCGGTACAGTAGGTCGCAGTATATGCACCATTAAGTTGGTTGCGATCTGCCAGATATCACAGAAGAAGAAGAAAAAGCAGTGAGCCGTTGGTCATTGATACTTCTGTTATACGTTACGTGGTGTTTGATTTATGTTACGTTGTTTAAGAGGTATGTGTGGAAGCTACGTTCTGTGTAGTGCATATGTGTATTTGGTAGAGTTTGAAAGTAGATGCGCACGCTATATACTGTTAGTTTAGCTCAGTGTTCCGTGCCACTGCTAAGCGCATTTAAGCTATCCTAGTGTATCCGTTGTGCACTCGTTATATGAAATTTAACTGCACTGACATATACCGTAATTCTTCAAATAAAAACCGGTAGTCAATTAAACGCTGGGCCTCTGATAGTGGCTGGGGGCATAGTCAACACGGACAAATAAAGGCCGGTCTAAAATAAGGGCCGGGGAATATTACGTGTGGATAATCTCCTATAGGTGCCTTTCATATAATGTGCATTCCAGTTAAGCGTAATGTACATTTCTATCACTTTAATAGATTCAACAATATATTCATGCTATTTTCGGATTATGGTACTTCTGCTCCTGCAAGCTGCCATTTCGTAGGTTTTTGTTCCAAACCTAATTTAGCACAAGTGACGCTACTCACTACCAGTTTGAAACGCTAACTCAGGGTAGTCGCAACTCGGGTTGGACGGAACATTTACAGAATGGCAGCTTGCGGGAGCAGGAAATAGTATCGCTAAGTATAATTGTCCTACTGGTATTTCAGTCAATGCGGCTGTATGTTTTACTCAGCTTGTTGTTGTTTGTATTAACGTACAGGTAGATGGCAGTAACTACATTGGAAATAACTTTGCTCCCATTCAGTGCAAGCGATTGAATCTTCAACAACTTTTTTCAACTAAGTATTGGATTTGGAACGGTTACAACAAGTGTTGAGATTGCGATAACAACGTAATGCAGCAATAAAAGGCAAACCGGAACAAGGATTTACACAAAAATATAGCCAATTATACTTATCAAACAGAGGGAATCAGAAATAATGGCCTGCCTCTAACAAAAGCCTGCTTCAAATAAAAGCCGGTTGCCTTCTGCAGTAGAAGTAAATAAAGGACCCAGTCTTTATTTGAGGAATTACGGTATGTATATTTCCGTACTCTACTATTAAACAACAAGCAAGCTACGTTCTACTGCCTCCGGTCTCTCTCCTCTACACACCACACTAATCTGTGACAACCACTTAACTTTAGTACAACCCTAAGCCTAGTATAACCACTTAACTTTAGTATAACCCTAAGCCTAGTATAACTACTTAAC
>JACXGM010000551.1:51424-70603 GCA_016801145.1 Umbra pygmaea
AGGGAGACATACAAAGACATACAACACACACACACACACACACACACACACACACACACACACACACACACACACACAGTGGAATAACCCACCAACCTATGCATGGGCTCAAGGGGCTGGCTGGGACATCTGGATTGGTCAGTTGGTAGCCAGAGAGACAGGCACAGATGTATGACCCATATGTGTTGTTGCACTTAGCAGCCGGACCACAGATAGTTGCATTAAGACACTCATCAATGTCTGTAGGTTTCAAATCACAAATACAACTCATAAGAACAATGTTTATGTTTAAAAGGCTTCTTATAGGAGACACGCTGAACTAAGATCAGGTTCCCTGTCCATATAATTTGGTTCATTATTGGATCTCAATAATTATTCTTATTCTATTTACTTAAATATTGTTTAGTATCGTTCAGTGTTGTTTTGAATGTTCTACAGTAAACATATTCTTAGAATAGCTTCTGTACAAACTTTTGCATGACCTCAAACATTTGCATAGATTTTGCATTGTGGCACGCACAATTAATCATGGACCGAATCTCCCCAAAAATCTTGGTCCACAGCGAGTCTTTGAGAAAGGCAAACGTTGGAGAGTTCTTAAAACACAAAAGTAACAGCCTGATATGTGCTGCTCTGTAGACGAGAATTACAGTGTGTCCTTATATAGAGGATGGAAGCCAGTGGAGTGATTGGAGAAGTTGGTTGTCATAGGAGAACTTGAGAAGATTGAACAGCAAGCAGGCAGTGATATTTTTTGATAATTTGCAGGGGTTTGGTGGCACATGGGGTAAAATATTTTTTGATGACCTGTAGGGAAAGTCTAAACGAAAATAATTCATAAAAAAAACTGAAACAGTGTCCTTATCTCTTAGACTATTTGGGCCACAAACGGGATGTGTAGCCTTGCAATGGCTCCTTAAACCTTTAGCATTGAAGCGCTACACAGAAATCAGTATGGGAGCCACTTGAATCAAATCCTTTTGCAAAATGTACTTGAATGCAATTGGATTCACCTGCAACCAATCAAACAAGCAAGCCATTGTTGTTTTTCAAATATATATTTCCATGCACTTCTCATACTTGTCATCACCTAAAAAAAAGAAATACTCTAATTCATCAGGGGCTGATTGGATTGGGTGAAATGTTCTTGGCCCCATTTGTAAGCCCATTCGGTTACCTCCAGATTGATATCCTTGTAGTATTTCAGTACAAGTGGTTGCAGGCGGCATTACGAGACTAACATAGGATGCTGTAAATGATTGTTCCTGTTAGTTGATCTGAAACATATAGTCTGGTATTTATTTATTTATTTATTTACAGTATTTTAAAGAATTCACCCCTTAACGGAATCCATTGGATTTGGTTTCACATCAATCACATCAATAACCAGGGGCGGACTGAAACAATAATTCAGGCTGGGAATTTGACTCCATCCCAGGCCACCCTGTTCACGCAAAGCATCAGATCGCTAATTTTGTAGGCTAACCCTATTTGTTGATGTATAAACTAGTTATAAATTGGTCCACTATGTTCATCTGGGAATAAAGTTATCCACATTACAAAATACACATATGTAGGACTGACTAACAATAAGCCTATCTGAACACTTGCATTTTAGTTTTATGGCGGCTCCATAGTTAACACACATAAAAACCTGTGTAAGGGAGGAGTATTTTTATATATTTACAACTCCAACCATAAATACTTCTATTTTAACTGTGGTGTGTTTGTGTTTTGACCATAAACCAGATATAGTACTAGACGTAACATGTGTGACGTCACACTTTGGTCTGTGAAGATCTGATTTGAGTCATCGAGTTTGCCAGTACGGGCGCAGCCATTCATTGTTGAGGATATGGCGATTTTAGACGAGAGGCGGTATCTGACTGTGACGTTAGCTGAGAGCTGGCAATGCTGCTTATGCTCTAAGTAACGTTACACACTTTCACTGGCACAGTCAATGTTAATCAAATCATAGCCACTCCCTAAAACACCCCCTGCTTTATGGACAATTTTAAAGACCATATTGCAAAAACTATACATAATTATGTATTGCAGAAGGCTTAAATCTAGCGATTGAGACCACAAACTAATTTTAAAAATGTTTACTGAGGTAATAAATCATGTGGGATTTGGCTCAAATTCTCATAGACTTCTACAGAAACCGAGCTCTTTTGCAATTTGCCCCCAGCTGGAGTTCAGATAGAATATAGGTTAAAGGCACTTCTGCATTTGCGTCACTTTGCCAAACCGAATGCTCGCTCTATGGTTTTAATCTGCGTTTGATGCTGCGTTCCATTTGGCTCTGAACTAGGAAGTCGGAACTGGGAATGATGTCACACCCAAGTAAAAATAAGTTGATCACATTCCAGTTACGGAAGTGGGAAAACAAGTTGGACAGATCCACGAAAGCCTTTTTTGTTCTTGCCATTTCGGAATATAAACAACTAGCCATGTTAGCCATTTTTAGAAAAACAATTGATAAAATGCATTTTTGTGTATTTTCAGGCCGTTTAACACCATAGCAACATTTCCAGAGACCGCAGTTGGACACTACTATGTGTACAACAGTTTTCGTGATTACTAAAAATTACTAAAAATTAAAGGAGTGTTCCACAGTAAATCAGTTTCATAGTATACCATTTACAAACGTTACCATAAATGATTTATGTCATATACACGTCTGTTCTTTTTCAATATATCAGAGAAAAACCGATTACTATATTTCATTTCCTTTCGCATCCACTGGGGTGCTTCTGTATCCGTTTAAACTTGAGCTACCACAACTCCCAGAATTCCAAGCGAATTTAGTGCCCGTCCCCGTTTGAAGGCACCAACACAGAACATGGGCAATTCAACAGCACACCTCTGTAGAGCTTGACGCTAGAAAGTTATACATATTTGTTTTTGAAATTGTAGTCTAATTTCGAAACATCATGCCAGTTTGGTGTTCTGTACCTGGTTGCAGAAATTACAAGCAAGCCCAAAAAGAAGTAGTAATCTTGCACACTTTACAATAGGCTATAAAAAGTTAGGGTTTGTAGTCGGCATTTTAGGTCAGAAGATTATGAAAGGGATCTACGTGCTAATTTACCCAGCACTAAAGCCCGAAAGCGGCTTAAAAGCGATGCAATCCAATCCATTTTTCTTCATCTAGAAAGAGTAGCCTATATATAGTACATATAGTAATTTATACACTCAGCTAGCTACTAAATACAGCTGGCACACTACACATACAGTAAAATAACATTACCACACAGACAAAATGTGTGCTCCATTATCAAGGTACAGAAAATGTTTAATAAACTTTTTCTGTAAGGTTTAATAAACTTACTCATCTGTTAATTGTCCTCTTGCTATGTCTCTTTCCATGTGTGCTGGAAAACTTCAGTGATTCAGTGACGCATATGCTTACAAGTAAAGCTTGTCCACGATCCCCTTTATTGTGACAAGTGCTTTTTTCTTCAGTAGACATGGATGGACATATTCCCACAGAAGCAATTAGGCAATTAGAATTTAACCGTGTTTCAACTGGATTATCTGTAGAACACCGCCTTGATGAAGCTGAATATCCAACTCCATTGGTTGTAAATGTTCTTCGGTGTACTCGGGCGCAAACTTGTATGGTTGGATGTCACTCAGAATGTAAAAGCAAGTTGTAAAATTCCTCATCTGCCAATCCAGGTTAGTAGCAATTGTGTTACCAGTGACTTTAGTTATGAACTGTTTCACAGAATCCAGAGAATATGCCAGGTGGGCGGGGATTGGAACAAGGAAGCCAGCATTGTTGTTCTCTACATACTGAAAAAATCATACCACCTTGTCTGTTTAGCATTAAAACGGCTGATCGAAACGTCACAGAAAGACAAGCTATACCTTAAAAGATCAAGGACAACCGAGGCTTTAAGTAGTAGGTTTTGAAATCCAGATCAGTATAACAGGGATGCTTATTTTCGCGACAGATTACATGCCTACATTCATTTTTCCTATCTCCACAGTCGATTCATACCATAGGGTGACGCCAGGGTATGAAGTTTCCCCGCGAAATTTCAAATCTTGCTCTTACACTAGCCAGGCATGGGTGAAACATATCTCACGGTTCTAAAAATGTCTGGGAGAAGCTACTAGCACCTCCAGATAGCTGTAGGGTGAAGTATCCCTTTAACAGTAACAACAACTTTCACTTACTGTTGATACAGGGTGCTGCCATCTTGGAAAATGAACTTGTAAGGTAAAGATATAATTACAGAGCCTGTATGATTATTATTTCTAAACAATGTTATTGAGATACAATACAAAAAATTAGGCAAGCAATGGGAATATGTTAACCAAAGTATTTTATCTAATTATGTACTTTATGTACTTTTAAAGTGTGCATTTATGAATATGCAGGATATAGTTGAGTTTGAGTTGCTTAAGTTTTCATATTTTGCTTTGGATTCACTATTTAAAATTCTACAGCAATCCAGTCAAAATTTAATAACTATGATTCACGGACAAAGAGAAATCCTCCAATGCTTAAGTCAGCACAGACACTTTCCAGAATTCGATGCAAACTTTGCTCCTGCACACTGCAAGTCGCTTCGGTGGAGCGAGCAAACCGGGAAGTTTACCTTCTATTGGGAGATTCTGAGGCTAACAAGCCATCACCTTCCGCTAGCATTACATTGACTACCATTCATTTTGGTGACAGCGAATAATTGTACATCTGAAACGTTTAAAGACTTTATCTGTCCATTGTTTATTTCTAAAAAAAATATGACATTGTATAAAAGGCTCCGTCACCTTGTATCTTACGTTAAGTCCCCGTTAGGCATTTTTATTCATTTTACGTTCTTTCCTCCATGTTTTCAAACAATTACAAGATGCTACATTGGAGCTAATAAAGGCTAACCCTAGCCAAGTAGGTAATGGTAAATCAGCTCCTTACCTGTGATAATTTGGTCCACCATCTGGCCTGGCTGTTTTTTCAAAAACACTTTGGTCCATTTGAGCATTGAAACTCAAATGATCTAACAAACAGATGTAATCCTCTTCATGGAAGGAGATGGTTGAAAGTAAAAACATTTCCTTGTCCCACTCTTAACAACAAAACATTTTCTGTCTCTGTTTTCACTGAGAGTCCCCGGTGGACAACAGAAAAACAGCGTGTATATTGATTCAAACGTTAACGTTGGGCAGGAGCCCTTCCCATATTTCGTCCTCACTGTATTCCAGCTCAAAGGTATGGTTGGATATTACCAATCAATAACACTTGATCAAAGTTGAAATTACCCAGCTTTTCAGGAATTTCCTCACTTGCACTTGCCATTGTTAAAAACATCCCACTCTAAATCTTCATAGAAGCTATGTAACTATTTACCGAAGAATTAAATGTGTAATATTCCTGTACAAGTGTGAAGTTTTAGTATCCAATCAACCTGATTCAGGGACATGATGAGAACAGATTTGGAAGTCAACTGATCTCCTCCCCTGTAGTTTCACACTTGCGAGTGTCAAACTCAAAAAATAACGCAGGCCAGTTTAGGAAGTGCAGAACGCATTGAAAAGGTGTTTTTTTTACTATGGTTTTGGAAAAATGATTTGGAAAACGATTTTGAGGTGTTTGATGGCTGGAGTGTCACTTTAACTTTCACCATATCCACATGCTAGCTTCTTGCATCCAGCCAAATATAATCAATAGTCCTTTCATATGAATAGGGTTGTTTATTGACAATAGGGCTCTCAAGTGTCACGCATTGAGCGTGACAGTCACTCATTTCACTCTTTTGTCACGCACTCCCGCCACACATTATATTTCTCAGGTCAAAATTTTTTGTATAATATATTTAATATGCCACAGCAGCGCCCACAATGTCTCTGGCCGCGCTGCTGTCACTATGGAACTGGCAGGAATTAAGCGCTAGTGGTGGGCGGATCGATCCCAAAATATCGATACTACCGAAATTAGGTTTCTTGTTTGAAGATCGATATTAGCGTAGGATCGATACCACTTTCAGTGTCTCTCTTCTACACATTTCATCAAAGCATAGAACGGTCACAATGTGCAAACAACATTCCGTTGCCATGAACACATCTTAAGTGCTTCTCCAACTCCGCTGCTGTTGCTTATGACTGTGCAGATTACTCAAACAATGAATACGGGTCACGCACGCACAGCGCGACGCGCACACTGACTACCCGGTACCAACCACGAATCCTAAAGATACAGTACATACAGTCAACACGTTTTTACAAAGTCTCACAAGTGGCAGGAAGAAATTCCACCACTCACCTTATATTGCACTGTGAAAACACACATAAAAAACAAGACATTATGTACCTAAATTAAGATAGAATATGCTTAAAGTAAGCAAAATTATCTTCCAGTACTCTGAGATAATCTGACCTTCTAAAATGTCTGAAAATAAGACAAAAAACATGGTAAAAAGTAACAAATAATTAAATAATCCTTAAAGTAAGATACAAATATTTTAATGATAAATACCTCATAAATCATGATACACTACTATCGTGTACGTTTAAGTACATTTGTTGCTTTTAATAGTAAAAAGTATCAGTATCAATATCGGCGATACTGGCCCTGTATTACTTGGTATCGGATCGAACTCAAATTTAGCAATATCGCCCACCTCTATTAAGCGCCTCTCCTCTGGATTGTCGAGTCTGCCACTTTTTAGCCAATCACAAAAAAATTTACGGCTACACAATAGCCAATCGTAAAATAGCACTATTGTATCTGGGTAAGATTTATTGTAACAACCAATGAAAAAAATCATATCCTGTAATTGTTCACGTGATTCCCACTGGAAACGACTGGAGCTCCAAGCATCACTTTGAGCAGAGAGTAACCCCGGAATTCCACCAGGGACTTTTGCGGCGCATAACGGTTCCGGCGAGGTTTCATTCTGTCCTCCAAGTAGTGTCAAACCCTACCGAGAGACTATCCAATTGTATTGATTTGCAAATTATTTTTGTCTATAAAAAAGGGGTTTTGGGGAATGGAACTAAAAAATAAACAATTTTGGTTTCAGAATTCATGAATTCTACATCAGTAGAAGCATGTACCATGTGACAAATAAAAAGTATCACAGGTCCTGTCCTGTAATGCAAGGCTAATTAACATTTTTGTGTTTCCAGGGTGCTGACATACTGAACAGATTTCCAAACACATTGCACACGTACATTCAAGACATGGAATGTTTAATTGACAGTTTGTTACAACATACAATATCGTTTTAGTGCTTTTTTAGTGATTTAAAAATGTTATATTCCGATATATTGGCCGATATATATATAAAAAACAATCCAGAAACGAGTAACAAAACATAAACAGATTTCCCTAACATTAGTTCTTTGTAGTTATTTATGTGTCCTCACTAAAATAATATGATAATGCAGTTTAAAAATAAACCTGTTTGTTTTATTGTCACAACAGAACAGAGGAACATCAAAATATATTAAAGTTTTGATAAATAAAATTTATAAAAATACAAACTTAAGAATTACCAGAATTAATAGACTTAAAAGCTTCATAAATATAACTTTGAACAAGACTGGAAAAAAATATTCTGTTAAGATCTATAAGTTCTAATAAATAAAAACAACAGCAAAATGTAAACTATATACAGTATATGAGGTAATGTCCTGATTTAGTCAGTCCTCAATTGCCGCAGTTCAGCAGAGGCAGCTTTAAAAGAAAAAATATTATTGCCGATACCGATAGATTGGAAATTGCCTAATATTGGCCGATAATATCGGATATATCGTTTGGGCTCTAATGCAGAGTTATGTACCATATTGTTACAGGACTAGAGATGACAATTCCGGCACAGAATAAACCTAGGGGTTAATAACACATGGGTACCAAGTCGACCGTTCTCTGGGATATGTTTTCATGCTAATCGAATTTGCCCAGTTTTAGTGCGAACTAATAATTACCTTATAATGCTAGTTGTGAGGGCATAGATTAGGGCCGGTCGATATATCGAGTTTTAGCTGTAAATTCGAGTTTGCTTTTTAGCAAGATAAGTAAAGGCCTTGCACGTGCTAGTCGAATATATGTTCCTTTTGCGTCCATATTTGTTTCTGCGTGCATTCCACAGGGTGAGCATCCGGTTTGGCAAAGTGACCCAAATTAGGAAGTGCCTTAAAGCTGCATTCTATTTGAATTCCAGCTGGGGGCGATACGTCTGGTTGCAAAAGAGATTGGTTTCTGTAATAGTCTATGAAACTGAGACACATAATATACTTGATTTATTACCTCAGTAAACATTTTCAGAATGAGTATATGGTCTCAATCTCTAGATTTACCTTTTTGCAATTATCATGATGTTCAGTTTTTTAATAATGGTCTCGTTGATTTTAAAATCAGCGATAAAGCAAAGGGGCATTTAGGGCGTGGTTATGGCGACCTGTTGTACGACAAGACACTCAAAGGAGTTGGTAGTTTAATTTTTCCGGTTAGTAACGTTACATTTTGTTTTAATACTGTTTTTTGTTAGCATCCCAATTAATATCAGCTAGCTAGATTACTCCATCCTCTTGTCTAAAATCGTCACATCCGCAAACAAGATGTCGGCGCCTGTAATGGCAAATTCGATAACCCAAATCAGATCTTCACAAACCAATGGGTAACACATGTTACGTCCAGTGATATATACGGTCTATGGCGCGTACACTTTAAAAACAGCCCTGCGTCGCACTTTCTGTAGAGCTTCTTTCCACACGGCGGTCTTTGGTCAGTGCATCTCCTTAAACATTAAATAAATAAAAAAATAGATAACAATAAAGAACATATGTATATTTTGTTGTTTTTATATGTAAAACCATGTAAACCATGATGAAAAGGCTTTTCAATGCATATTGCCAAGCCCCCAGAGCTCCTGGATTAGTGTGCAATGTTTGGGGGCCATACAAACAACCTCAAAATGCTGCATCCATTTCTCACTATATTTCCATACGTTTTTGAAATCCCAGCTATTTTTCACTTCCAAAAATTGTTGGTGTTGTGCAGGATGATACCCTACATCATTGCTGTGTTGTTATTTTGTCATTTTCGATTCCTACTTCCTGTCTGTAATGTGTTTAGTAAAAAAACTTACTGTCTAAAAAACATGACCGACTTTGAGGCGCCATAGCTACAGCTGTGTTTAACCTACAGGGATGATCCACTACTCGTTCTTTTCGTTCCTCTTTAGCAGGCAGAGCTGGACATTTACTTGAGTAAAAGTACTTTTTTGAGTAACTCTGAGTTCGCAAGGTTTGGGAAGTCCCTCCTTAAGACCAACATTTTCAGGTAAAGCAAGTTCACATTTTACCGGTGACCATGATTGTTATTTCCTTTACTCTTTCTATTTGTTTTATAGGTTACTGTTAAGATATGAACTCCCTTTACCTGATCAACTTGGTCTTAAGTAGGGACTTCCCAAAACTTGTGAACTCAGAGTTACTCAGAAAAGTACTTCTACTTAAGTAAATGTCCACCTCTGCTAGCATGTACAAGATGATCATGCTTAAAGCTCTAGAGCGTTGGGGGTCTTTGAAGGTCGATCACGCAAATTTGACTGTGGGAAGCCAAAATCCTGATCATGATTAACATTTTATTAATTGTGCAGCCCTACTGGCTTGAACCAATTTGGGAGGCTCTTAAAGATCGCAGCCTTGGTTTTAGTGCTTCCAAATTTTAATGCTGATACTGAGAGGGTATTTTTGATGGTCGGTTTGAACAAAACCTCAACACAAAACAGCTTGTCTCTGGACTTGACATTGTCCTAAATCATGACCCGGTAAATGGCTGGGCTTGACCCGAACTGTTTGAAATGTGGAAATTCTTCTGCAAGTCTGAGCAATTATTAATAACAACAACAAAAACAATAATAATTATTATTAATGAAACCTGCCTGTCTTAAAAAATTGAGAGCGCTGCCTTTGCTATAACAAATCAAATGAATAGCAATTAATGAATTATATTTCTATTACTACTGAAGAGGTATGTTGAAACTTGAACATTGCTAGCTATTTTGTTTACTGCCCCATTGCCCAGTGTATTATTCTTCATGATAACAAGATTATTTAGTGAAATTGTGAATATTAGGATTTTGGCTATATTACTATGAATAATAACTGTATTTATTACAATTTTGTTCATGTGCTCATTGCTTATTTTTGGGATAGTGTAGAGCTGTGGGACACCTTCAAGTGACCATCACTTTCTCCCATGGTTAAACACTAGATCAACATTTCAGGCAGGTAGAATACATGCTATGGAGTTGACTTGGAAAGGCTATAATAATTTTAGGCTACGGTTTCATAAAATCTAATATTTATACAGGAATTGTGTTGTCCACCCAAAATGGATAACTAAATATTGGCCTACCACATGCATTCAAAATGTTCTACTTGTGAGTTGTATAACCGTTGCAGTAGTACAACCGAAGTTTGAAACAGACAAATAGACATGACCTATACATCAGTAATTAAAAGATAATGTCACAGTTGAACTGGCTGTTTATATTTGATCATCTGCTTGGTATTATAAGTAACTGAAAAATGAATTACCGGTACAAAATTTGGAGTAGAGTGATGTCAGCTAAAATGGGCTATCAGGTAAAATGGGCCAAAAAGGGTTGTAGCTTTATATCTCTAAATTTTTACAGCCATTCACAATAACTTTTTTACAGCCAATCGCATTGTTGACATGTAACAATAGTTTTGCTTGGTCTGAGTTTTCTATGGTGGGCAGGGCAGGGTTTTACATTAAGTTTGTCAGAGATATTTTAAGGTAAGTGAGCCTGACAAATGTTATTAATCCCTAATAAGGAACTAAAACAATTATATTTTTTTCACCTTTTATATATATACAGGTCCTTCTCAAAAAATTTGCATATTGTGATAAAGTTCATTATTTTCCATAATGTAATGATAAAAATTTAACTTTCATATATTTTAGATTCATTGCACACCAACTGAAACATTTCAGGTCTTTTATTGTTTTAATACTGATGATTTTGGCATACAGCTCATGAAAACCCAAAATTGCCACTCTTCCATAAAGGCTAGATTTGTGCAGTATACAAATGATTGTTGTCTTATGGACAGACTCGCCCACCTCAGCTGTAGATCTCTGCAGTTCATCCAGAGTGATCATGGGCCTCTTGGCTGCATCTCTGATCAGTGTTCTCCTTGTATGTGCTGAAAGTTTAGAGGGACGGCCGGGTCTTGGTAGATTTGCAATGGTCTGAAACTCCTTCCATTTTAATATTATTGCTTGCACAGTGCTCCTTGGGATGTTTAAAGCTTGGGAAATCTTTCTGTATCCAAATCCGGCTTTAAACTTCTCTACAGCAGTATCTTGGACCTGCTTGGTGTGTTCCTTGTTCTTCATGATGCTCTCTGTGCTTTCAACGGACCTCTGAGACTATCACAGAGCAGGTGCATTTATACAGAGACTTGATTACGAACAGGTGGATTCTATTTATCATCATTAGTCATTTAGGTCAACATTGGATCATTCAGAGATCCTCACTGAACTTCTGGAGAGAGTTTGCTGCACTGAAGGTAAAGGGGCTGAATAATTTTGCCTGCCCAATTTGTCAGTTTTTTATTTGTTAAAAAAGTTTGAAATATCCAATAAATTACGTTCCACTTCATGATTGTGTCCCATTTGTTGTTGCTTCTTTACAAAAGACCTGTTTCTGCCCCCTCCGACGGGGTTCGAAGACAGCGCAGCGGTGGAGTATACTGAGCCCCCTGCAGCACCGATGTTTCCTGGGCCCCCCTCTGTCACAGAGCATTTCGGGCCCACCATGGCGCTGGAGATGGCTGGGCTCTTTGCTCCGCCGATGTCAGAGTCTCCTGCTTCGCTGATGCCGAAGCCCCCTGCGGCATCAATGTTTTCTGGGTCCCCCTCTGTCACAGAGCATTTTGTGCCCACCACGGCACTGGAGATGGCTGGGCTCCCTGCTCCGCCGATGCCAAAGTCTCCTGCTCCGCCGCTGCCAGAGTCTCCTGTCCACGGGACCGCCGGGGTCTGCTGGGATGTCACCGCCATGCCAGCCAGCTATCAGTGGTTGGTTGCCTGCCAGGCAGAGACCCCCGGCGGAACCTCCACCAGGGGATAGGTATGGGGTTTCTCAGGGGGCGCTTCCAGATGTGTATTTGGGAGGATTGCGCTGCCCACCCGCCCTCCCTGTCTCTTTTCTGTGGGTTTTGGGGAGCTCAGTTCTTTTGTTCTCTTTGATGCTTCTTTGATATTTTTTGGTATTGTGTTCCACAATTTTGGAGCATAGTTAAAAAAGGCAGCATCTCCAATTTTTCTGTGAGTGGAATTTTTTACCATTAGCAGGTTAGCTGTGGAAGATCTGAGTGCCCTTTGGGGAACATAGGATTTTAGAGAGTGTAAAATAGGCTGGTCCTGAGCCATTTAGAGTTTTATAAACAAGCAGGAGGACCTTAAAATCAAACCTGCGGGAAACTGGGAGCCAGTGTAATGATTTCAGAACTGAAATAATATGTTCTACATGGAGTATCAGGCCTTTTACACAAGTACAAGTATGAGTACTTATGCCCAGTATTGGGCCGATACCAAGTACTGGTATCGCCCATCCCTAAGGCACTGCTAGTAAAAAATATATAAACATCCATCAAACTCACCAAAGCTGCTCATTATTTGAAAACGAAGTACGTCCTCCTCTTTTAAAAAGACTTGACGCGGTTGTCTTTGACGCGGTTGTCATCTTTGCGTTAAGTTCCAATAAAAGATCTTGCCCAGTGCTGAGAGTTGATCCTGCCCAGTCCTATATTCGCGGCGGCATGGCAGGCGGCTCCAGCATCCGGGGTGGCGTGCCAGGTGTCTGCCATTTTTTAGCCATTCTGCTAAAAGTAAAAAATCTAACAATCTAAAAATTTAAAGTTTAAAGAAATCGGAAAAGGGTGTAACCTAAGCTAGATCTTGTTCGGATGGCGAACTTTTTTTTACATTCTTTTGTCGAACTACCACTCCTATCAGCAACAGAAACGATGCTGACGTAAGGCTAGGTTGGCAGAAACGCTTTAGTTGGTCAAAGAACACACCCAACATGGTAAAGTCGAAATCTGATTGGTTAAAAATATGACAATCAACAACATTGTCCTGATGGGCTTCAACAGCAGACTGTATTCACTCGGAATTCTGAATGCCCTAGTCTACCCGGAGACAACACAGATGAAAAAATCTTATTGGACAAAAGCTTTCATTTATATGAGCTGCGCTCAAAGCAAGGCAACTGAAAAGAGCGTATTGTAGCAATGAAATTACCTTATAGAATAATTTAAATGAACTTTGTACTATATGTAATATATATATTGTTAATGAAAAAATATATTCAAGAATAATATATGTTAAAAATATATTCTGACTATCTTTGGGCCTGCAGAGAAGGCTTTGCAGGCCCTGACGGCCCACCACTGTTTCTGTCCATCCCTTTATGGCCACCATGTACCCATCCTCTGACAGCTACTTCCAGCAGGATAATGCACCATGTCACAAAGCTTGAATCATTTCAAATTGGTTTCTTGAAAATGACAATGAGTTCACTGTACTAAAATGGCCCCCACAGTCATCAGATCTCAACCCAATAGAGCATCTTTGGGATGTGGTGGAACGGGACCTTCATGCCCTGGATGTGCATCCCACAAATCTCCATCAACTGCAAGATGTTATCCTATCAATATGGGCCAACATTTCTAAAGAATGCTTTCAGCACCTTGTTGAATCAATGCCACGTAGAAATAAGGCAGTTCTGAAGGCAAAAGGGGATCAAACACAGTACTAGTATGGTGTTCCAAATAATCCTTTAGGTGAGTGTAGGTTTGAAACCATCTAAGGACATTTTCTGTGTCACACCCTGCCTAGCAGATGGCAGGGGTGTGCATGGACAGAGAGGATGGACTCATATATTGTTGTTAAATTTGCATGTTAAGGTTATTTTCTGTTATTATGAAGTGCTAGTCATGGTTATGTTACTGTTTGAAATGGGAATGTCCCCTTTAAGTTAAGGGGCAACCTCTCTCTGATTTGGGCGACTGCTAAGATAGGGCTTAGGTTAGGGTAGGCATGTATACTATAGATCTTTTTGATTAAAGATAGAGTGGAGCCGTGTTCATTATGTAGGGTTAGCATTCAGTATATAGGCAGCCCAGATCGGAGTGGGGTGGTCGATTATTGATATCTGTTACGAGTGGACGTCATTGGTTGTGTATTTCTGCATCTAACCCAGGAACCATGTATTGCTGTGAAAAGTGAGTCCCGCATCGTATTCTCTATGTACCTGTTTGTGTATTTTGGTTAGTAGCGTTCCGTGCCGCTATAAAGAGCACATAAAACCTATAGTATTGCAGACAGTGCCTCTTGATAGCCGCGTACCCTGCAGCTTTATATGTGTGTGCCCTGAATATCTGCAATACAATATATGAAAACGACAACCCACAACCGACTATGCTGTGTCTCGAGTCTCCCTTTCTCACCTACACCACACTAAACTGTGACAGAATACTCGACCACCGTGAGAGACTGAGCTCGAAGTTACAGACAGAGACACCAGAGGAGGAATATAAACGGCTCTACCCCGTCTTCGGCGGCACACCTCCAATGTGGCCACATGGGGAATATTTTTAACAGGCTGAAACCACCACACGTAAGCCCGGAAGGAAACCCCATGCACAGGAGGTGTTTGGGCTCTCAGAGGAGGAGCTGCATAGACCACGCTGGGCATTTGGCTACACTTTCCCAGTGGCGCCATGGGGAAGCTACCACCAACCAGAGCCAACTACCACGAAAGAGCTCTGGTCCCATAAGTATTGGGACAAGGACCTGGAGCTATTTTCCTGCATTGAGGAAGGTGAGAAAAGAATGGACTTGGGAGCAGTGGCTCCTTCAGGGGCCTGTATGGCAACTTGTACACCCGCCAATGAGCCATGATGGGTGTACACAGACATTGCACCTGCCACAGGCCCCTATGCTGACATCAAGCTACTGCTGCCTCCTCTCTTTCATGCCCTGGCTGCTGATAGCCAAGTCCTACCTCAGCCGGCTCCACAACGGACACCTCCTCGGCCGGCCCCTCGTCAGACGCCTCCTTGGCCGGCCCCTCGCCAGACACCTCCACAGCCACTAATGGAGCCCCCCGCAGCGATGGATCTTGAGGTCTTGGTTCTACCTCAGCCACCAGAATTCAGGGATGACGCAGCGGTGGCGTTTGTGGAGCCCCCTTCGGCACTGTTGTTCCCTGGGTCCCCCTCTGTCTCAGAGCCCTTCGGACCCACCACAGCGCAGGAGTTGGCTGGGCTCCCTGCTCCGCTGATGCCGGAGCCACCTGCCACACCCCCGCGGACGCCGAAACCACCTGCCACACCGCCGCGGACGCCGGAGCCACCTGCCACAACGCCACAGACGCCGGAACCACCTGCCACACCGCCGCGGAAGCAGGAGCCACTTGCCACACCCCGGCGGATGCCGGAGCCACCTGCCACACCGCCGTGGATGCCGGAGCCACCTGCCACGCCGCCGCAGAAGCCAAATCCCCCTGCCACGCCGGCGTGGATGCCAGAGACACCTGGCACGCCACCCCGGATGCTGGAGTCGCCTGCCATGCCGCCACAGACGCCAGAACTCCCTGCCACACCGCCGCGGACGCCGGAGCACCCTGCCACGCCGTCACGAATTCCGGGGCCCCCTGCCAATCTGCTGACGACAGGGCCTCCTGCCGCGCAGCCTCAACCGGGGCCTCCTGCCCCTGGGCCGCCCATACTGCTGGGGTCTGGAGGGCGGTCACCGCCGTGCCAACCACGTGTCATGGGTTGGTTGCCTGCTTGGCAGAGACCTCCGGCGGAACCACCGCCTGGGTGAGTGCGTTAGGGGGGGATTCTGACTGTTTGGGGGGTTTTGGCCCTCCTGCCCTCCCTTTTGGTCTAGCCTCCCCAGTGTTGAGGCTTCTAGGGGGGAATAATGTCACACCCGGCCTAGCAGATGGCAGGGGTGTGCATGGGCAGAGATGATGGACTCATATATTGTTGTTAAATGTGCATGTTTATTTTCTTTTCTAGGCATGGTTATGTTACTGTTTGAAATGGGAATGTCCCCCTTAAGTTAAGGGGCAACCTCTCTCTGATTTGGGCGACTGCTAAGATAGGGTTTAGGTTAGGCTAGGCATGTATACTATAGATCTGTTCGATTAAAGATCGAGTGCAGCCGTGTTTATTAGGTAGGGTTAGAGTTCAGTATATAGGCAGCCCAGATCGGAGAGGGGTGGTCGATTATTGATATCTGTTATGAATGGACGTCGTTGGTTGTGTATTTCTGCATCTAACCCAGGAACCATGTATTTCTGTGAAAAGTGAGTCCCGCATCGTAGTCTCTATGTACCTGTTTGTGTATTTTGGTAAGTAGCGTTCCGTGCCGCTATAAAGAGCACTCAAATCCTATAGTATTTCAGACAGTGCATCTCGATAGCCGCGTACCCTGCAGCTGTATATGTGTGTGCCCTGGATATCTGCAATACAATATTTAAAAACGACAACCCACAACCGACTATGCTGTGTCTCGAGTCTCCCTCTCTCACCTACACCACACTAAACTGTGACATTCTGACCAACCCAGTTTCCGAGACGGTCTAGTAGAATATCATGATCAATGGTGTCGAATGCTGCACTCAGGTCTAGGAGGACTAGGACCGAGACATTGTTTGCATCCATGCTAAGTCTTAAATTGTTTACTATTTTGGTCAGGGCTGTTTCTGTACTATGATTTGCTCTAAAACCTGACTGAAACTTTTCTAGAATGTTGTTGTCATTTAGAAATGTGTTCAGTTGGTGAAAAACTGCTTTCTTACTTAGAAAAGTGATGTTTGATATTGGTCTATAGTTGCTTAGTACCCCAGAGTCTAGTTGTGGTTTCTTAAGAAGTGGCTTTATAACAGCAGTTTTGTATGCATTTGGGAAAACCCCAGATTCAAGAGATTTATTTATAATATTTAGAACAGGGCATGAGATGCTATTAAAAACTTTTTTCAGAAGAGTGGTCGGGATAGGGTTGATAGCGCAAGTGGTATATTTACTCTCTCTAACAATCTTTTTTAGGTCTTCAGTAGCAATGCTGTTAAATGTCTTCATGTGCTCTTTACAAGGTTTGCTTGTGAAGTTTATATTTGTTGTAGTAATGCTGGCTCTGATGACTGTGATTTTGTTATTAAAAAAGGCTGCAAACTCCTTGCATTTAGTTTCAGAGGCTTGACTTGTCCATTTCGGGATAGGGGCACGGTTTAGCAGTTTGTCTATTGTTGAAAAAAGTATTCTAGGGTTATTTCCACTTTCTATAATGATCCTGGAGAAGTGGTTCTTCCTTTTGAAATGAATGGACTTCCGCCGCAATGCAACCAGTTTGCCAGATCTGGTGTGAATCGGGCTTGAGAGGGAGACATTTGTCACAGAAAGATTTTGTTTGCGTAATCCTTTTGTTATCACCAAATCCAATGTATTTCCGTGTTCATGCATCTGTTGTGAGACCTGTTTAATCAGGTCAAATGTATGGAGAATGTTCATAAATTCCATAGCATACTTGTCAGCATTATTATTTACGTGAATATTTAGGTCACCTGAACATGAATTTTATCATGATTGATGACGGTCAGTGACAATATTTCAGAGAATTCTGGTAGGAAGGCTGGAAGTTGTTTTGGTGGTCAATATATTGTTAGCATCAACTCTGGTATTTCTGCTTTGAGAGTGTAGGCCACATATTCAAATGTTGAACTCTCCCAAGTCAACCTTTGTACAGCAAAAATGTTCATGGTAGATCACAGCTATTTCACCACCTCGTCTTCCTTTTCTCACTGACTGAATAAATGTATAGTTTTTTGGACTTGCCTCGATGAGTGTTGGATTGCTGTTTTCATCTAGCCAGGTTTCTGTCAAGAACATGAAATCAAGTTTATTGTTGACAATGAGATCATTAATTAAGAAAGATATGTTTGTTAGTGATCTAATATTAAGTAGTGCTGATTTTGTTAGTACTTGCTCCAAGGCTATTTTTTGTTTGGGGACACTTATCGGCTGTGAGGTTATAGGGTGGGAGTAAACTGGGTAGATTTTGTTTGCCCTTGTTCTAGTTAAAACAGTAATAGGCATTGGTGTCATTGAATTCATAACATTGTTCTTATCACTTATTGTTTGGGTACATATTGTCCTAAATTCATCATGCACTGTTACATATCTGTCCATCTGAATTTTACAAAAACTGCTTCTTTTAAAGTCATCATGCACTGTTACATATCTGTCCATCTGAATTTTACAAAAACTGCTTATTTTAAAGTTAATTTTTTTTATTTAACCAGGTAAGTTGACTAAGAACAATTTCTTATTTACAGCAACAACCTGGGAGCAATTAGGGTAAAGTGTCTTGCCCAAGGACACAACGACATTTGGCTCAGTCGGGAATCGAACTGGCAACCTTCTGACTGCAAGTCTGGCTCCCTACCCACTGAGCCATCTGCGCCCGAAAGTCATCATGCACTGTTACATATCTGTTCATCTGAATTTTACAAAAACTGCTTCTTTTAAAGTCATAATGCATTGTAACATATCTGTCCATCTGAATTTTACAAAAACTGCTTCTTTTAAAGTCATAATGCATTGTAACATATCTGGCCATCTGAATATAACAAATCCTCCCATGCCACAAGCTAATACCATCAACACTGGTGGCATGGTTTGTGTGATATCACTGTTTTATAGAAGGTAGTTCATCCATTTCGCCCATTGTTTTCCTCAGTTTTTCAGATTGCTGTTTATTTTCTATTTCCTTCTTTGGTGGAATTATGGAAGAATGGAGGATATTGTATTCCAGGTGTCCTGCAAGCATTCACATTCCAGAGTTGTTTAGAAGAATCCCGTCTATTTTAAAGAGATTTCTTCTCTCCCAGAACAGGTCGAAACTGTTGATGTAATTTTTTTTTTTTTTTTTTTTTTATTTAACCTTTATTTAACCAGGTGGGCACGGTGAGAACAATTTCTCATTTAAAACGGCGACCTGGCCAAGATAAAGCAAAAAGGTGCAAGTACAGACAGAGTTACACATAAATACAAATACACAAGAATTACACAAAGGGTACAGTAAGGACAAAAGATAAAAAAAATAAAGTCGAA